>PVJI01013540.1:0-47403 GCA_004026765.1 Micronycteris hirsuta
GTCCAGCCTTGTCTTCAACAAGCCCGGAAGAAGGATCTGGGTCCAGAAAGTATGTGCCATGGGCACCAAAGCTTAGTCCAGCTCAGTCTCTACCCCCATTCGGCCAGCTTGGTCCCTGTTCCCAGCTACACTCTAGCTGTTATGACATTGCTATACCCAGGCTCGTGGTTGGGGCTTGTCCTTGGATCCCACACTTGGAGCTTGGAATCTGTGCTTGGACCTGCCTAGCTGCTCTGCCCACGTGGCTGCTATGGAAAAAAACAAGCAAATGAACAGGCAAGAGCATGCTACCTGAAAAGGTCTTTGTTAAGCTTTGATTAAATTATCCCAAGCTTGGGAAGGAGCTGACTGGCTTTCAAACTAACCAATCTCTTTCCCTGTCCTTCACGGGCTTGTATTGGGTTCTCCCTCTATCCAATCTGATCCCTTTCCCAAGCTAGATTCCTCTCCCTATGGTCACATTCTTTGCCCTTACTACGCATGCCTCATAGTAGAAGGACCTCTTCCTGTACCATCTTGGCTTCTATTGTGCATCCGTCTAGCAAAGGAAATTCCCCTGATGTTTTCATTCTTCCCTCAGTAATCTGGGCTAATGACCAGTAACCCATCCTTCCTGTCTGCTTCAGGGATTGGGTCCTGAGGTTGGACAATGCAGCTGTCCCTGGGGAGCCTGTGAATGCTGTGGCTTCCCAGGAAATGAGGCTTAATATCTGATCTGAATGTCTGATTCAGCTCCCTAGTTTATTAGGCTTAATGTCTGATTCTCTTTGCTCTCTTTTTTTACTTATAACTAATTTAACTTGGAATCCAAAGACATGGATTCAAGCCTTGTCTCCACTACTCACAAGCTGTGTGTACTTGTTGCAAATCAAATTCCTCATTTGTAAATGAGACTACAAATATATGCCCTACATATTTCAAATCGATGATGTAAGAACCGAATGTTATGAATATGAGAACACTTTATGCCTGTAAAGTATTTTTAAAAATACCAGACAAACCAGAGTGACTTTTGGTAATGTAAGGCAATTCCTTACCCCCAAAATAAACCACTATCTCTTAGATACCAGTGTTAATGAAAAAGAGAAAACAAAGTTTTAATATTATATACAAGATGGTAAAGATTTCTGTTTTACAGAAATTCTCATCTTCCCTGTCACTTATCTTCACAAATCCAACCTTAGTTTTTCAACAGACCACACACCCTTCAAGCTGCTCTAAGTTTCTATCCTTTCTTATTTCTTCTTTATTTATTTCCAATATACTTGGTTTAGAACTTCAAATTAAGATGTTCAAGTTAATTTTTAGTGAATAAGATAGAAAAGTGTTAAAGGTAAACTTTGTGACATTGATAATTCAATTTTTAATCTTCCCATGAAAAGAACTGCCTGAAATTATAGAAGTTAATCATTATTTAATATGAACTATAAACACAACCATTGGCATATAGTAGGTTGTCACGAAATCTATCATAATTGACTAAGAATTTCCTTTTACGTGATTTGAGTTCTTTTTAAAATACTTTTCAAGATAATCACCTATCTTCTCAGAGAAAGATGAGTAAGTGAAACTATTACCAGATGTATACAAGGTCATCTAGTGCCTTTCTGCAGAAAAATTACAAGTGGGAAATAAAACCATTAATAGAATATCCATCACTTTGATGAAACTGGATGGAAATTCACTCTCATTTATATCCTATTTCTTTTGGCTTCAGAATAATGTGTATTAATAGAGTCTAAAGACTTCCTTACCAGAATTAACATGGTTACTGAAGACAATTCAAATGCACTAACATTCAAGAAGACTTTTAAATACAAAGACTTCTTTTACAATAAAAATAATTGATTTCATAAATACCTTGGATATGTCTTTGCTAATATTTTACTATAAAATATAAATTGTAGGAGTGATAGCTTAATTGCAATTAGACAAATATAAATACACCAAATATTCTCAATGTTAGTTTAGCAACACTAAAAAGATAAAAAAAAATTGGTATAGTATCCATGTCTAGGAGCATTCATTGACTTAATTAATAACAAACATAAATGCTTCCAAGAGTACAAAAACCCTACTTTTCTTATTGGAGGTGTAGTACTTCAGAAAAGATAAATAAATAAAACAATATGTACATTAAAACAAAACATTTAAGTTCTATAGTTTAATGTCTTCCTCGTTATGTATTTCCTGGTGATTACTCTTGGATAATAACCTTCCTCTGTAATTCCACTGTATCTATCCTTTTCACATAACCAGGGCCATTCTTCTGATTACCAGCTTTCAATAAAGTACATGTAGATTTTCCCACTTTAAAGCCAATGCATGTGAATTGAATAAAGGTCACCTTAGCATGATTTGTAGGTCAGAAAAAGTCATCACTGCTCTTGATTTCCATCACAAACCTCCAGTCAGGCTGACCTGCTCCCAATAATAGATTTTCAGTGAATGAATCCACAAACAACATTAATTTGAATGTGTTTCATAGAAGAGTTTTTCTCTTTCAAAAATAGCCATTTGTTTAATTTTGATCATTTCTGATTGCAAGCTCGTCTGTATTTTCTGACTTTAGTTTTAGCCTTTTTTTCATTTAAAAAGAGTTCAGAAATATCTTTTTAACTGAAGATCCCAGGGTGGTGGACTAGTCCTAAAATTAAATGAATAAATAATCCCTAAATCTAGGAGCAAGGTCGGCAATGCCCACTGTCTAGTTCAAAGACTATGAACAAGGAGCCAAAGGCCTAGTTTGATTTTTCTTTGTTTTTTTTTTCTCAGTTCAAATAAACAATACAAAAAATGAGTTACTGGTATTTAAAAATAAGAATATTTCACATGAAATTTTGTGTGTTCAGTTCCCCTTTGAAAGTAGGATATCTAGTCCTTCGCATGCGCAGGTCCGCCTGCGGGGAACCGAGGGGTCTCACGGGAAGCTGTCCCCTCCAGCTGCAGCGCGCACTCCCGCTCATCCCAGACCCCGGCACTTTTCAAATGGCACGCCGGCCTCTTTTTCTTGCTGCCTGCCTTTCCACCTCACTGCCTGCTTTCTCTCACCTCTCTCTGTTTTTTCTTCCTTCTTTCCTACCCTTGCCTGGCCTCTCCAGGCATTTGGGTTTGAGATCTCAAACTGAAAATGAACGAAATTACCACATAGTGACAATGAGATGAAGATGTCATTCTACTCTGAGCTCTGAGTGTCACTTTATGAAGTGATCTTCACTTTCTGAAGATGTCCCCTCGTGTGTTATCATGAAGCTGTCATCTAAACACTAAGGACCGCTTTAATCTTGGAAACTGTAATTTGCCATAAGGACTACTAGAAACCAAGTCACTGATACTTATTTAAGTCCTTTGCAAGATGGACCAGCGTTTGGGAACACAATGACTCAGCTGGTGGTCTCCTCAGTGTTTGGGCCGGATGCAGAGCAACTATGGTTTCAGTGCATACAGCAAAAATCAGCGAAAGCAATACCTTATAAGGTTGCCATGCCAGAACCAAGGTAAAGAGCACCAGACTGAGTTATTGAACCAAATGTTGATACAGGGAGAAGGAATACACAAGCCAGGTAAACCATGGAACTAGGCAACTGATTTATGAGAAAGTTCCATGTGTCCCCAACCCTACTTTCTTACATGTTTAGGTATATTAAATGTTAAATATTAAATGCTTATCTGTTGTATCGCTTAACTCCCATTGATAGCCATTGGTAACATTGATAGCCATTGATCTCCCATTGATAACAGTTAAAGGTGTGGAAACAGAGCACATGGCAGTTAAAATTATGGGTGTCTCTTATTCTGGTGTGTGTGTGTGTGTTTGTGTATATGAATATGTACAGATTCCAAATTGAATTAATTTCATTTTTATAATAAAATAATAGGCATTATTTTAATGCCAATTGGAAAGAGAAATTCTGTCTAAAATCTTTTTTAAAAAATAATCTGCTGACCTGGCTGGTGTAGCTCAGTGGATTGAGCGCGGGCTGGGAACCAGAGGGTCCCGGTTCGATTCCCAGTCAGGGCACATGCCTGGGTTGTGGGCCAGGTCCCCAATGAGGGCCATGTGAGAGGCAACCATACATTGCTCTTTCTCCCTCACTTCTCCTCTCTCTGAAAATAAATAAATAAAATCTTTAAAAAATAATAATAATAATAATAATCTGCTGAGCATGTTTCTTTGGATGAAACTGTCAAGCAGTGATAAGTTAAATCATGCATCAATTCATTTATTTACCAAATATGTATCATGTGCTTTCTATATTTCACACCTGTTCTGGTGCTGGAGATACAATGATGAGTAAGTGAATGCCTACTCTCAAGTAGTTCAGAAACCAAAAAAGACAACCAAAAATATTAAATAAAATTAAGATTAAAGTGCCCTGCATTGTAAGTGTTATGATAAAATGCATTTACAATACTGTGGAACGCATAAAGAGGCATCTCATCAAGTCAGGGAGAATAATATCTTATTGTCATGAATGATTCAGTGTTGCAGAATGCCTACTAGCTGTCAAACATAGAATTCTTCCCATGTGGTGGAAAACATATGATCGCCAGCCAGAGCGCACTATTTTTGACTAACTGCTTTCAAGAGCACACTGAAGTTTAACTGAAGTAGTAAAGTTTGAGAATATGGAGCACTTACGGCCTTTGTACCCTGCCTATTTTTAGGTGTTTTTTTGTGTGTTTTCTGTTGATTAAATTACAGCTAATCAGACAGTATATCTGCAATACGTGAGCATGGCTACTAGCACAAAGCTGTTTGTAGTGTTGCCACTAATGTCATTTGAAGATTCTAGCTCTCACGGTGGAAATATGTCTCTACTTGGCGTCTGAAGAAACTACCAAAATTTTTCTCCTAAAATTTAGTGCTGAGAAAAAATGTCTTTCCAGACAAAGTCATATATTTGATTTTTTATCATACAAAATTTATTCATTTCATGTTTCTTTTTCCTTTTGCAGTGAGGGGGAGAACATAAAAATACAGGGTTTAGTTAATATGACTATCTCCCCATAGATCCCAGAAGAAATATTTCTCTTCTTAATTATTTCTGCCCATGCTTGTCATTCATTTCAGCCATCTTTTCTTTTATGTATTCAAACACCACAATCTGTTAAAAATCCTTTTGAAATAAAGATATTCTAAATTATTAATTGATAAATGGACACAGAATGAATGGATATGATTTCACAGATAGATAAATAAATGATAGTTTTCCTTCTCAAAAAAACTCATATCCTCAAAATAGTCAATGTTAGTGCTACATTATTCTTTTCTACATACTTTTTAATCAATGAAGTATTATTACTAAAATAATTAGTAAAGTATATTTTAGACCCAAAAATGTGTTTAATTTTAATGATTCATTCAAGCCACTAGGATATACATGTTTACATTTTAAAATTATAACACCAATGAGTTAATATTTTTAATGCACTTAAAATAGTATCTGGCATAGAGAAAGTGCTACTACATTTCTGCTTATTACATAAAATGACCTGAAAATATCACAAACAGTTGCTTATCAAGAATTATCAAGAAGGTTAATTATAATAGTGAATGGTTAACTGAGGTAATATAAATATCCCAAGAAAAAAGCAACGGTAAATGCTTTAATACTTCCTGAGGCCCTTGAAATAATATTTTGACAAAGTATCATCATTGTCTCTTTTGTGTGGTAATATTAAAATTTAAAACAAATGTGCCTTAGAGCAGAACTGACCCCAATAGAACAACATTCCCAAGAGAAGTTACGCAACATCACTTCCTGAGTCTGAAATATTTTTTTAAAGTTTTAGTTCATACTGACCACCAGGGACTAGTATAGAGGCAGGACACAACGTACAACTGCATATATTGACATTAATTTTACATGAGTAGATTCATGATTTCACCAATTATCAGGGCATCCTTGAAACTTGCAGCTGTAAATGTGGGATAAATGAAAAGAAGACACAGTCTCCCAAGTTCTGGATACAATAGCAGCTCTGTTAGGGGCCAAATGGTGAAAGAACAGAAAAGAATCAAAATTCTTCGGAGTATTCTCCAAATTCTTTCCTCTTAGGACACAGCTATGGGCATGATAACATTCGACTAAAGAAGAATTAGAGAAGTTGCTTTACAAAAAAGCTGAAGCACGATTTCTCTGAGGCTGCTCTCTGCGCAGGGGCAGAACCACTACAAATTTAGCTCCGAAGGAGCTCTCTATCGTTCATTAAAAAGAAGCGCCACCTAGGGGTCTATTGAGCAAGGGGAACTCCAAGCTCCAGTTAGGAACTGGAAGAAGCTAAAAATCCAATGGTATTAAGCTTTATCCCAATGGATCACAAAGATATTAGCAATACTATCACCTACGCAGGGAAGCTAGGGCCTGACAATGAAGCATATAGCTGGGGCAGAATTTAAAAGAGGCCCTTCCATTTAATCTCTGCAGCAACTTCCAGATCCAGACAAGTTACTTAGCCTTATATTTGAACGCAGCTTGATATACCTCACACATCGTGAATTACATCATACATATTGGTATACAGAATAAGTTGAACAGTGCACACCTATGTGAAAGGTTCTGTACCTTTAAAACTGACAGTGATAACGAAGCCAATTTCAGGTGTCATATATGAAATGGGAAAGTTACTCTCAAAACAAAGACAGAAACAAATCATCAAAGGTGTGATTCTTAGTCTAACAAAAACTACAGTGTTCTGATTGACAACCAGTCCTCCGTTTAAGGCAGAGAGTGAATAGATCTTTTCTCCACCTCTAATCAGCTGTAATGGGACCTGTTTCCTCATCTATAACATGAGAACAGTAAGGAGAGCTACCCCACAAGTGTAGTGTGTGGAGTTTAAAAGACAGTTTGTGTAAGGCTTTTATCTATCTGCATGCCCTAGACCAGGGCCATCCCGTAGAAATATAATGTTAGCCACAAATGCAAACCGCTTGATTATAAATATTCTAGTATCCACATTTTTAAAAGGTGAAGCAGGGGAAATTAATTTTAATTATATATTTTAACCCAATATATTGAAAATATTATAATTTTAGCAAGCAATGAACATAAAAATTGTTAATGAAATATTTTACACATTATTCCTATAACATCTTTTCAACTTAATTTAGACCCATTTCAAATGCTAAATAACCACATGTGACTAGTGACTACTGTCTTGAATAAGGCAGCTCTAAAATACAATTAACATTCAACAGAAATTTATCAGCATTAATATTGTAGCATTATTCATATTACTACTAATATTGGTTTTACTGGTATTATATTACTATTACTCTTATAATAATCCTAAGCAGTGTTCATAATTTTTCATAGAATTGTAAAATAATTTTTAATATCTTGCTATTTTTATTAACATAAAAACTTCCAGTGATGCTACAAAGCTAATAAAAATAAAGGTGGATATATACCTTAATATTTTAGGGAAAATTACAGAAGAAAATTGCCAGAGTGTGGCAAATGTTAAATGAGGAAAAATTGGAAGGACAAGGGGAAACTTTTCAGACAGAACATATAGTTCAAGAAAAAGTTTTTAGGCCTGACTGGTGTGGCTCAGTTGGTTGGGCGTCGTCCTGCAAAGCGAAAGGTCGCTGCTTTGTCTCTCTGTCAGGGCACATGCCTGGGTTGCATGTTTGGTCCCAGTGGGTGCACGCGAGAGGCAACCAATTAATGTTTCTCTCTCACATCAATGTTTCTCTCCTTCTGTTTCTCCCTCCCTTCCCCACTCTCTAATAAATTAATTAAATTTTTAAGAAAGAAAAGGTTTCTAAAAGGCAGAATTTAAAGTTGTTAAAACATAGGTTTAAATTTGTGCGTACAGCCAATGTAGTGGGAATTAGTAACTCCCTAAAAATCTCTGTTTGCTTATTACCCAGAAAATCCAGATAAATGTAAAGGCCTTAGTAAGGCAAATTAGACGTACAGTTTTGAATTAAGTAAAACTTGAGTGGTAAAAGACCTTCTAGAATGAAATTTTTTTATAAGTCAGAGAGCTTCCTTGGAGGAGAAAAGTAAACTAGAGCGCTAAAGGATCTGTACCTAAAGGAATATAAAGGCCTTGTTATCAGATTCCCATTAAGGAACTTCACAGGAGAGCGGGCCTCCTAGGGCTGGCTGCGGAATCCACCTCCCTCAGCCCGCGGTGCGTCCTATACCTCACCCCGATACCTCACCCCGATCTCTTTCCTGCAAATCCCTAATCATGCTTCAGCTATCAGCCTAGCCTTCCCTTCCCTTGGGAATCTTCTCCTGACCCTAAAAGACGCTGACAGATGTCTAGGGCACCTCTTTTACCTTTATGATAGTTCTTACCACAGTGTATTTCATTTCCAAGGATATATGCCAATTTCTTTTTCCTTCATGAAATTCGTTTTTTTTTTTTCTTATTTACTTTCTATTTCTGTGGGAATCTTATAATTTCTTATACTTTTGATAATCTATGTATAGCTTTGGAATCTATATCAAAAATCTGTTAGAATTCTCCAGTTCTATAATACAAATCTAAAATTATTATTTTCTTCTCCTGACATCTCATTTATTTTAATAGCTTTGTTGTTCTCTTGGTCACAAAGAAAATCGTAAATTCACTCTTGGTTCTTCTTTTCTCTACACCGCCCAGATCAAACATGGCTGGTCCTATGTAGTCCCGCTAACCACTATTTCCAGAATGCATTTCCACTATGCTGACTCAGAGCCTCATTAGTTCCCACCTACACGAACACCTAGCTAGCCCTCTAATCCAGAAATCTCTCCTACCCGTCTGATGATATATTCCTGCCAAATTTTCTTAATGCATCTGCTTGTCTATGCCACTCCTCTGTTCAAATGCCTTTACTTGTACTAGCATATTAAACCTTTAAGCCTTGCTTTTTTAATCCCTCACAGTATGGCCCCAAATTATTTTCCAGATTTATCTTCTACAGTCACCCTTTGATAATTAAATGTTCCAGCCAAATTAATTTTCTGTCCCTCCAAAGAGTCCCTATACTTTCTTGATTTCATTATTTTAGTTTCCTCTGCATAGGAAGCCATTGCACACAGTCAACACCTGACATGCCATATTGCGCCTGATCCTTTTTTAAAAAGTGATCTTTTTCTCACTCGAACCCCAACCTGTATTTTTTTTAAGATTTTATTTATTTGTTTTTAGAGAGGGGAAGGGAGGGAGAAAGAGAGAGAGAGAAACATCAGTGTGTGGTTGCCTCTTGTGTGGCCCCAACTGGGGACCTGGCCCACAACCCAGGCCTGTGCCTTGACTGGGAATTGAACCTGCAACCCTTTGGTTCTCAGCCCGCGCTCAATCCAATGAGCTATGCCAGCCAGGGCCCAACCTCTATTCTGAGACTTAATTTGTATTATTGAGTTCCATCTTTACTTGTTTTATAGTGTCTAGTCAATTATAAGTTCCTTGAGAAAGGATGCATGTCTTGGTTTGCTTAGTATTACTTTCAATTCATCACCCTATAGGAAAGCAGTAAAAATATGAATGGGGGAAGACTCCTCAGATGATATCCTTTCAAGTGTGTGTAGTGAATTAGAAGCAATTGGAAGAGTCTGGTTGTGCCTTAGGTAGAAGAAAAAATCCAATTTAGGGTAAGCTTCTTGAATTTGTACGGAGTTTGAAATATCACAGGGGAGGTTGATAGGTAAATAATGGGAAAATATTTGTGCAGGTCAATTCTTTAATTACCCAGTACTTATTAAATGACTACTGACATCCTCAAAATATTTTAGATGCAGAAAGAAGTTCCAAAAGGACAAAATCAAAATACTTTATATTTGCACTATTCAGACATCAGTCTAAGTGACTCTACTGTGAAGTTTCCTTCAAGAATAAAAGATTAGCAAACCGTCTTTACTTATTTTCAAAGGCACCTTTTAACTCAGAAGCTTTCTGGAGTTGAAAAGGTAGTAACTCAAAAAGCACTGAGCAACTAATCTCAAGACACCTTTGAATATTTTTATTTGTTTCTCTGTCTATGCATATAAAAAAATGAAAGCTAGCTTTTAGTAGAGAGGAGGCTCCAGACTGGCAAATATAAAGTAGGCAGTTAGATAATAAGAAAAACAAAGTGCAAGTAAAATAGCAAATGTGATTCCAAATAAATTGAAAATGTCAGCTATAAAAAGAATAATGGCTAAAGATCATAACAAATGCAAGACCAAGAAAGTTGGAAAGAAAACCAAATAACAAATTGTGTGGGAGATCCAAGATGTTGGCAGATTAGGTGGATATTACACTCACCTCCTTCCAGAACCAAACAGGAATTACAACTAAAATATGGAGTAATCAACTTTAACAACCAACTGAATACTAGCTGAATAGAATTCTTATAACTAAGGATTTAAAGAATCCACATCAAGACTGATAGTCTAACAGTAAAAAACTGTAACGGTGGGAAATCGTAACCCACCCCACCACTCTTTTGCCATTGCGTCTGTAAGTGCTGACTCTGACTAATATGTAGCTTATAAGTGAACAGCGTGTTTGTATAAAAATCCTAGGAACTAGTTACAAAAGTTGTAGATGCTGACCTTCAGGCATCCCAGCTTTGGGAGATTTGCTGACCTTCATCCATGGAGCCAGGATGACTAAACTAGGGCAATGCACACCGGACCATTCCTTGCCTTATTAGAGTGGACTGTGGTCATCTGCACATAAAGAACTTTGCAACCCCCTCCCTTGGTCTCTTTGTTCTGTTCCCCTCTCCCCCCTTGTAAAAACTTCTGCCACCACTGAGAAGCGGAGATGGGCTTTGTGACATCAGTCCCCCATCTTCCAGGAGATGGGCTTTGCGATGTGAGTCCTCCATCTTCCAGATGACCGGTATTTGCAAATAAGCCACTTTCTTTTATATCAGCACCTGCCTCTTGAGTTTTGGCTTTGAAGAAGCCAGACACGTTTTCAGTTACAGTTTGAAGGGCACAGTTGCAAAAAAGGGCTGGCTCCTCTCCCACCGGCAACAGCTGAGGCTTGGGAGGAATATCTCAGCTAGAGAGATTCCCCCTGAGGAGTATGGGGTCTGAACCCTATGCCAGGCTCCCCGGCCCAGAGCACCAGAGACAGAAAGAGGTGCCCACATAAAATCTGGCTGTAAAAATCAGTGGGGAATTTTGTCTGCCAGGGAGAGACAGAAGATGGCTAGAGACACAGTCGCCCTTCTACGTGTCAAAGCACAAAATCTCATCAACAGCTGCTCACCCTGGGCTCCAGCACCTCCCCTAAGAGGACATGCACTAGCTGCACCCTCTTAACTACTAGCAGCCCTGCCCTACTGAGCTTTACTTCCTGGGAGAATCTGGAACAGATTGATTTATGTAGCTCTAAGACGGGACTTTATTCCCTCCCTCACTCGCCTGACCAGTACAGAACCCTCCCTTCACACAGCCAGATCTTGGTCTATTGGGGCCTGAAGAACTCTGATGGCCCTACCCTTTTCCCTCTGGTAATCACTATACTGTTGTCCGTGTCTGTGGGTTTAATTATTTATTTATTTTTTGCTTAACCCCCTCACCTTCTTCACCCAGCCCCCAACCATCCTCCTCTAGCTGTCAGTCTTTTTTCTGTTATCTATGGGTTTGTTTCTATTTTGTTGTTTCTTTCTTTTTGTTCATTAGATTCCATTTATAAGTGAAATCATATGGCATTTGCCTTTCTCTGACTGGCTTATTTAACTTAGCATAATATTCTCAGGTCCACCCCTGCTACCACAAAATGTAAAATTTCCTTCTTTTTTTACCACCAAGTAGTATTTTATTCTGTAAAGGTGCCACCGTTTTTTTATCCACTCATCTACTGATCGGCACGTGACCTGCTTCCAAACCTTGGGTATTATAAATAACACTGCAATGAACATAGGTGTACATATATTCTTTCAAATCAGTGTTTGGGTTTCTTCAGATATATTTCCACATGTGGAATCACTAGGTCATAAGGCAATTCTGTTTTTAATTTTTTGAGGAAACTCCATGCTGTTTTCCACAGAGGCTGCACCAATCTGCATTCCCACCAACAGTGCACAGATGTTCCCTTTTTTCCACATCCTCAGCAGTTTGTTGATTTATTGATGCTAGCCATTATGACAAGTATGACATGCTATCTCATTGTGGTTTTAATTTGCATTTCCCTGATGATTAGTGACATTGAACATCTTTTCATGTCTATTGACCATCTGTATGTCTTCCTTGGTGAAGTGTCTTTCCAGATCCTTTGCTCATTTTTCAATTGGATTGCTCATTTGTTTGGTATTGAAATGTATAAGTTTTTTATAACTTTTGGATATCAGCTCCTTATCAGATGTGCCATTGGTGAATATGTTTCCCCATTTAGTAGGCTGTCCTTTTGTATTATTGATGGTTTCCTTTGCTGTGCAAAAACTTTTTAGTTTGATGTAGTATTGTTTGTTTTTTTTTTGTTTCCCTTGCCCAAGGAGACATATCAAACATTACTGCTGCAAGAAATGTCAGAGATTTTACTGCCTATGTTTTCTTCTAGGATTTTTATGGGTTTGAGTCTAACATTTAAGTCTTTAATACATTTTGAATTTATTCTTGTGTATAGTGTAAGAAGGTGGTCTAGTTTCATTTTTCTGCACATATCTGTCCAATTTTCCCAACACCATTTATTGAATAAACTACCTTTACCCCATTGTATGTTCTTGCCTCCTTTGTCAAATACTAATTGACTATAGGTGTGGGTTTATTTCTGGGCTCTCTATTGTGTTCCATTGATCTATGTGTCTGTTTTTATGCCAGTACCATGCTGTTTTGATTACTATGGCCTCATAGTATAGTTTGATATCAGGTAATGTGATTCCTCCAATTTTTCTCTTTTTTATCAATATTACTCTTTCTATTCAGGGTTTTATGTACTTCTAAGGAATATGAAGATAAACTCCAAATGAAGTGTGTGAAGTGCAAAAAAGTTGGCCAATAAAAGCCAATATAAATAAATTCAAGTCTGTAGAACTAATTCTTCATCAAGGGTGATAAAAATATATAAAACATATATATTAAATGTAGAAAGAATATGTCAGAATCAAAATTTAAATTAACTTTAGGATGAGTTGGAGTTGGTTAATTCCTCAATTCCTGTTCCAGTGATTCACAATGTGGACAGGAATAACATAAAAATTTCTCTGTGAAATTTAAATTCAATAGTCACTAGAGCTGCTAAAAACAGAATCATGGATGACATGTTTCATTAATACAACATTAATAGTTGATCAAACACTCTGTTCCAGAGGATCATGATCAAGGAAGATAATAATCCCTTTGTCTCTCTATTGGCCAGATGACATCTGAAATATTATGTGTGGTTCTGAGTCTCACTTCCAAAGAGGGGCATCCAAAAAAAGTGATATCAGGATGATTAAGGACTGGAGATGAGGAAGAAACAACTGCCCTCAGACATTCAAAAAGCAGTCATGGAAAAAGAACAGGGTTCATACTGCATCATTTCAAGTATGTAACACATTCAGAAAGCTAAACTTTTCAAAGAAAGGGACCACCTCGGGAAGTAAACAATCTTTTATCAGTGGGCAAGTTTAAACACAAAACTGAAGGTCATCTATTAGAAGTGGTAAAAATATTTACAACATTGAGGAGAAAATTGAACAGGAGTGCCTATACAGTTTCTTTCAACTATAATATTGTGATGCTCTTGGAATCTAAAACAAACCAAAAAATCCTAAAGAAAGTTCTATAACTCTAATATCTAATTTCATTAAAATCATATTAAAGTTGGTCACTGCCATTGAGTGGTATCTTAATGACATTGCTCATAGGGAATTCTGCTGTAAAAACAAAATATGGCTTTTAGTTAGAGAAGGAGCAATGTGTACCGCCAAAGCTTCCATCGATCTCACTCTATCCAGAAATCCATTACAGTAAATCTACCACACTGGGAATATTTTTAAAGTGGCTCTTTGTTGTTTTAATATTTTTAAATTGGCTAAAAATTTGGCAAAATGAAAGGGGAAAAGTCTGAGTTTTAACATATCTATTCCTTCCTGGGGGGAGCAGGGGTTGGGAATAGGGATCAAATGAGTTTCGTAAGATATTATAATACCCTAATGGAGTTCTCATTGATATACTAATCAATGATATCTTAGAAAATAGGCATCAAGCCCAATTTAAATTATCTGTGCAAGAGTTAATGCTGAGATAACATTTCCATTGTTGATGCTTGCTTTTAATTTAGCAACTTTATATCTTCTGAGAAAATTACCCTTAATGAATAATTTAAGTGTTCAATCTGTAAGTGAATTTTAATATGGAAATGTTTCTTGAAAGCAATCGGAACTACTCATAAGGTAAAGAGTTTTGAAAGTCAAATTCTTCCTGGTGGGTTCCTTATTGCTAAGAAAGAAACCTAATTTTTACAAACTCTTACTAATTGATATTAAATAATATATATTCATATAATTATGTAAAAAGCAAGAACACAGGTAACTATGATATTAAAACATAAAATTTCCTGGTAACAAGATTGAGGTAGAAATAGCAATCCAGGCTTTCAGTAGGATTTCAATCAGAAGGCATTAAGAAAATGGGAAAGGAGGAGGCGATTCAGAAGGAAAAAACAACATAAATTAAGCACAGGCCAGGAAAGGGCAGGATATGGTCCAGTCCTATGTTCATGGGAGAAAGGTTGAAAGTTATTTGGCAACTTTATTCTGAAAGAGTTTTACATAAAATTTATCAATATATTTGATTTTGGAATAAGATGTCTGTGATCTTGGATTTGCTATAATTTTTTCAAAGAATTGGAGAAATACAATCTTGAATTAGCAAGGCTGGATGGGGTTTGAGGAAAACAGAACATTTTTGGAAGAACTTTTAAAATGAATGAGCTGGGTCATAAGGGATAGATTACAAGAATTCTTGAGAGCTCATGTGAAATTAGAAAGCATCAGTCTGTTGTTCCCACTTCATTTATGAATACAGGATGTATTTTTTATCAAATGTGTTAGGCAACTTTGAGATACTCTGCCTTCACTATAATATGTGTGCTCCTTTTTCATAATCAGAAACTTACATGTAAATATTTTACTCAATGTACACTAGTTTTCATTATTTTTTCCTGAACTTTACGAAATTATTTGCTTACTCAAAATTTTTAATTTATAATTTTAGTCTAAAATTAAAAATGATCTTTTGCTTATGTTTTATTAATTGAGAAGGAAGCATTCTAAGCGCTCATGGTTTTAGTTCATTTCTTTGAAAACATGTAGAAAATTATGCCAGTAAAAATATCATCATGAAGAAGAATCTATATTGTGCACAATACTGTACTTGTGCAGTATCTTACCACCTCAGGAGAACCAATAGGGCACATCTCTTCCCAACTCCACAATTACATTATGTGGATGACTTTAAATGATGATGGAAATAGTGATACCACAGAAGTTGGCAAAGCAAATAATACAAATCAGAACTTTCCTTTCTTTTCACAAAGCCAGCTGTTAAATATTTACCTGCATACCACTGTTTCCACATACAAAAGATCTTAAAGAGGTTGGGAGGGAGAGTGGGAGGAGGATGAGTAGGAAAGGAGGGAAGGACTGAAGAAGAAACAAAGGAAGTTAGTTTCAAGAGCACGGAGAAGAGTAACTGTCATTCAACAATGTCCGGCTAATTCAAGAGCAAATTAGATTGACCTACTACACAAAGAAGGGTTAATCACCAGCCTGGAAAGTCCTGCTCTTTTCAAAGCAGCCTAGACTGTTGCAAAAACTGAGAAGTTACAGAGCACAGGAATAGAAAGTCATCCTTGGAGTGACTGACATTGAGACTTAAACTGGCTGAGCTCCTCAGCAGGATGGTGAGAATCCTGAACCAGAGACTTGACAGACCAAAAAGGGGCAGGCCGTATGAATTATAATAGCTTTAAAAGATGAGCACTGATTTCAAATTAGTCAAACCAACTATGCTAAGGATCTAACATATAATTAATCGGTGTCTATCATTTATTCTATTGCTGATCTTTGTATGAAAGTATACACTGTTAGATTTCAAGCTGTAAAACCTTTACTGTGGAGCAGCATCCAGAAATGGAGAGTGAAAAAGTGACATCAAGGCCTTTAAATGCATAGTGCGTTGGCCAAAAAGTTTGTTTGGTTGTTTCTGTAAGATGGCTCTATTGGCACTTAGTTGTCTTTAACTTCATTTGAAACTATTTTGTTAGATTGTATTGTGACAGCTGTCCTATCAGTGTGCATTTAAAAAAAAGAACATCAAAATTGGTGAATTTTTGTGTAGCCATTTTAATATTGAAGATGGAAAAAAATACACATTTTTGGTATATTGTGCTTTATTACTTCATGAATGGTAAAAATGCAACTGAAACACAAAAAAGATTAGTGCAGTGTTTGGAGAAGGTGCTGTGACTGACTGAATGTGTCAAAAGTGGTTTGTGAAGTTTCTTGGTACTATTGATATTTTGGCCAAATAATTTTTTGCTGTGGCGCTGTCTTATGCATTGGAAGATGTTTCACACCATCCTTGGCTTTGACCCACTAGAAGCCAATAACAGGGGATAGCTGACATAGTCAAAATATCTGAATCAATAAAGTTATTGGTGAAAATGAAAAATGTCCTTTATTTTATGAAAAAAACTAATTGGACCTTTTGGCCAACCCAATATTTCAACTGAGTGTGGGAAGGGAAAAAAATAAGTATCCCCCAAGTATCACTAATTCGTATGAACTACCAATTTTTTAAATCTTTTGAAGTTTCTAGCAGTGGCATTTCTACCATAATAGCAAATTCTCCGTGTTACAGGTTACATGTCCTTATGTTACACATTACTTGCAATTAAACTGCCTCATTGGGGCAAAGTATGCCAGTCAAAGTGAGAATCCACAGATTTTTACTCTAGTTCTGGCATTATTCGATGTGTGACACTGGGCTCATTAGTTAATCTCTTGAGACTTCTATTTTCTCATTAATAAAATACCTGACTCAGAGGGTTACTACAATGGTAAATGAGTTTATGCATCTAAAAAGCCTAGAACAATGTATGGCATGTAACAAGCGCTAAATAAATGTTAGCTTTTGTTGTTTTACCTCTTCAACATTAGTATTTGTTTCCATTAAACTTTTTTAATGACTGTCTGTTCTGCCAAGCAACCCCAGATTCAGCATTATTTTATGGCTGTCTCTAAAACTCAGTGTCCCTGATCGGAAAGAAAACAGCAAACTTTGCAGACATACGTTTGACAAAGATATCTAGTTCTTTCAGCAATTCTAATCTGCAATGCATTTCTTTGGCATGGGATTAGCCATTGTCATTGTTATGTGTCTGTGTGCGTTGGTAGTTTCTGTGATATCAAATTTTTCTTAAAGTATTCGGTTAATGCCAGGATTCGTTCCATTTTTCCTGCTTTTACTGTTAAAAGCTTCAACTCGCCATAAAATCTGACAAAATAGTGCAGTGAATACTCATTTACACTCCTAGACTTACCACATCGCCTTCTGTGTGTGATTGGTTTTGTAAAACCACTTGAAAGTAATTGTAGACATTATAACTCTTTACCCCAAACTCTGTATCATGCACCCCTGTATAACTATACACCATCAAGACCCCTAAAAAGTTCGTAATGACTTATAACATCATGTGAGAAACCATCTATATTTACATTTATGTATCTCTATAATGCTGTGTGTGTGTGTGTGTGTGTGTGTTACAGGCTTTTTGTTGTGGCTTTTCAGTCTCTGAATATAGGACAGTGTCTCACATGTTCATTTATTTGTTTGTTTGATTGGTTGAATGTTTTTCAGGTTATTGGCTTTTTTAAATTGTCCAGGGAGTTGTCTTGTAGAATTCCCATTTCCTGTATCTTGCCTCTTAAATATATTTAGGTTGTTTCGGGCACAAATACCAAAGCACTGACGGAGTGCACGTCCTCTAGCACCCCATCTGGAAAGCACAGATGACTTGAGTTCAGGTGGTTGAGTGCAGTTGATAACCACCAGAATTTTCCATTGAAAAGGCATGTTTTTTGCTTTGTGGTAACTAAAAATAAATAGAATATTGACACTGGTGATTGAGGGTTTGAGAAAACCTAATAAATGTCATCCCCATTTTGCATCTTCATTCTGTGATATGGTAAATAGCCCAAGGAAAACCATCTGCAATAGTAGTTTTTACCTATTCAAAAGCAGTCAGACTGATTCTACCCTAAGTCTTGTTCTGTGAAACTCTTAGAACTCCAAAGGAAATTTGCTAGATCTTGTCACACATGGCAACATGAATGGATTCTACCAGTGAGGTGGGTTCCTATAAGATGTAGACAGCTGAAGAGGGGTGAAAAGAATGCAGCTGACCGATAAGCTCAGAGAGATGTGAGTGTCTCCAGTGAAAGACCACTTTCCCCTGTCTCCTCATTCACTTGGATTGTGTGGGGTTGCTGTGAGTCACAGTGGCAGAAGCCACACAATAAATAGCACTATGTGACTTGTGGATGACAGCTCTGGTGTACTGAACTTGAGGCCAAAAATCCAATGGAACCCCTCTGAGTTCCACCCTCCAGCTCATCCACATGATTTTGTAAACCTTAATTTTCTACATTTGTTTAAGCTTGAAATCCTTAAAAAAAAATTGTAATTCCTCACTGAACCATGTCTTGGTAAAGAGGTACAAAAGGTTGTAACACAATAGTCCCAAACACTATATAGAGTGCTAAATAAATTGTTCTGGAATTTCAGTAAATGATATTTGCAATAAATAGGTAATATGCAGAAATAGGCAAAATAGAATGTAAATGGTACTGCTTGTAAGCTGATTCTTCAGTCAGAACCTTTCACTAGGAAAAGTGGCGCTCCACCAAATACAGTCAGCTAAACATCACACTTTTCATTTGAAAGGAATCTGTTGGTTTTCTTGAGTGTTGTTACTCACCTTTTCTATGTCAGCAGTTCTCTTGTGGGGAAAATGATGGATTAGATTTACTACAAAACTTGCTCCCTACAGTTAAGCAAGAGAATGCAGAACAGAATTTCCTGGAAGCCCCATTCAAAGATATCTACTTCCATTTCACTTGTTAGATCTGTGTTGTACGCCCACCACTCTACAAGTGTGTCTTCAAAATTAGGGTTCTGTTAGTAAAAAGAAGAAGGGGGAGAAAAGAAGAGAATGAATATTTTGTGGGCCTCCAGAAATGTTCATGAGCTGAGCTGACAGAAAATTACCAAGTAGCAAGTTTACTGTATGTTGCCAAAGGTTCAAGCTAACAGAAGGCTCATAGGAAGGAAAGAGAGAGCTGAGATGTCAAAAGTAGATCCCCAAGTTATTCCCACCAAATATTCCCTCTTATTCAGCATAGACGAGATCTCTATGTCGGAGTCACAGAACCACTTCACAGAGAGGAAGTATTTACATGACGAAGTGTGTCCACTTTATACCCAAAAAGATGCATCACCTTCATCACGTCCCACTTAGACCAGGCCACCTGCCTCTTCTTCCCTCTGCCCACAGTAATTTTCTCCTTCAGGCCGCTCTCATTTCTTTCTCCCACTCTGCAGCCAGTTTTTCCCTTTCATGCTGGTTTGAGGAGATAGAACCATGCTCCTTCAGTTTTGACTTTTTCTAATTAGGAAAGATTAGGTTCTTAGGCCAGAATCCTTCGTGCAAAATGGGGTGGATAAAATATGTGTTCTTTCCATCTTGAGTCCAGAGATCATGCTCCCCCAGAGTCATGAGATTTTTTTCTTCCCTTCTATCTATCTACAAATGTATGGAGTCTGCTAACTCTAGTTTGTTGTGCAAGGCATTGGGAACCTTAAAATGGATGAGAACTCATCCTTGCCCTGTAGAAGTTCACACTTTGGGGTAGGAGTTCGGTTCATAACCAGGCCATCATTCTGCAATGTGGAAAGTTCTACAAGAGTGGTACTCCTTGGGGACCAGAGAATATTGAATTGGACTAGTCACCCAGGCAGAAGGTAAAAGAGAGGGTAGGTTAGTGATGCTTCACAAGGAAGTTCTTCTCGGCTGAATCTTAAAAGAAGCGAAGGATGGGACATTCCAAGCAAAGGTAAAGCACGAACAGAAAAGAGGAAACCTCTGGTATGTGCACAGGACAATAAAGCAATTTGTGGTTATGAGAACATGAAGTGAGAGGCAGATAATGCTGAGAGACATCCTGGCAGAGGGCTTAGGTCAGATCTGGAGGACCTCATGCACCACCTTAAAAACCATTAGCTTGATGCTGTAATTGATAGCAAACTTTTGAAGATTTTATACTAAAGAAGGAAAAGATCAGAGATACATTCTTTTTATCTGGCTCTAGATTGAAAGGTGGATGCAAAATAGGAATAACACTACAATCAAGGAAACTGGATTGAAGGCTGCTATGATAATCCATGTAAAAGATGATAAGAACCTAAATAAAACATGTGCTGTATATAGGGAGTATATTAGCAAATAGCGTGTATATTCATTTAATGAATATTTATTGAGCATGCACTATGTTGCAGGCACCATTATGGACACAGGGAAATACCAGTGAGCAAAACAAACAAATATCCCTACCTTCATAAAACTTACAAGGCAGTGTTAAAGTTCTTTTACGTCTTTGGATGAATACATACTGATTTACTTATATAACCAAAGGCTGACCTACACAAGACTTTTGGCCCAGCCTTAGAACATCATCTTTGTCAGAAAAGAAAAAAGAAGACAAGATCAGCCCAGGTCCTCACTCACATGGTGCTCTAAATCTTGAAGGACCTGGTTCTTATAGAATATTAATTAAAAGAAACTCACCCACCAGTGTACCTCTCTAATGAATATAAATAACTTTTATGGGCCTCTGCAACACCTTTAACATTTTCATCATTTGGAAATACAGCTGTTACCTCCCAGCTTGCTCCTTTCTTGGCTGCTTTGATGGGGAGGTAATGTCAGGATGTGACATTATTGTTTCCCCAGGCTGTGCATGGATGATTGCATTTGTTCATAAAGAGTGAGGCCCTCAGTGATCTTTGGGGACCACTTTACAGCTCTGGTACATCTCAAAAACTTTACAATTTGTGAGGCATCTGTTACCCTCAGCTCTAATTCTGAAGGCATTCTCCTTAAAACATATTTTTACTAACTCAGGGCATTTTTAGAGTAGTTTTATACATCTGCTTTCTTATTCTGTTTTAAACAGAGTATACAGGTAAGCAATAAGAACCTGAAATCCCTTTATATTAGCTAAAGTTGACGTATTTATAGGAGTAAATTATGTCTGGGAATTACATGTAACAGCAACTTTCCCTTCATCCAAAACCTGGCGAAAGAAACTCCTACCTGTTTTTTATGTGGTCAGGTAGCCAGTTTTCCCTAGTGCTTGTTCTACTGCAAGCTTGATGAACGACCATGACAAATAAAATTATGCTACTTTAATGAACATATTTCCTAACTTGAAAATGGAATTGAATGCCAAGATTCCATCTAGTAAGTTGATTCTGGATTTTATAATTAATTACAACAGTTCCAAACCAGATAGTGATTCACATATAGATAAGAGGATATTAATTTTAAAAGTGTTTTAAAGCAATTAGAATATCTAAACCAGACAAGATATATCCCAAAGTATTAAGAGAATGCACATATACAATCTCAGGATGACTAGAAGCAATTTTTTAAATATGATGGGTAATAAATATTGCTGCTAGAACACTGTAGACATAAAGTCTTTATTTTCAAAAATAGTAGATGGAGATGACAGTAGGGGTCTTTGACAACTGTGTAAATTCCTTCATGGTTATTGGGTGTTTATATTTTTCTCTCCCTTTAGGAGTTAATTTGGGTGGCATATTTCCTGGAGCCCAAATCATTTATTCAAGGAGCTTTTCATATTTATTGTCATAGATTTTAGAAAACTATTTCACATAGCTCCATTAACTATCTCTATTTGTGGGCCATTCCTTATTCTTATCCTTCTATCTATGTATTTGTGCTTTCATCTTTTCCCATCACCCCCTTGATGAGACAAGTGCAAAATTAGCTACTTGCATAGGTTTTTGTTAGTATTATCCCATAGATACATCAATTCTACTCTTTTTTCTATTTCTAATTTATTAATTTATCTTTTTATCTTTATTAATTCCTTTATTTATTTTGCTTTCTTTGGCCATGTTTTTTCAATATGTTATACTGAATGCTTAATTATTTTTATCCTCTTTACCTTACATTTTTATGTATAGTGTTCTCAATCTGATTTTCAAAAGATATTCTGCATTTCTGGATTTTATTTTCTATTTGACCCAACTGTCTGCTAGATTAAAGTCATTCTTTTGTTTTTTACTTTTGCTATATGTGGTTTTGCTAAGTTGTATTTAGAGGTTACGCTTTTCTACCTCCTGGAATTTATTGATTTTTGTTTTGTGGGTTCCCAGGAATTTTTTAAAAATAGAAGCTCTATGGTATAAAAATTTTATAGAAATTATATTAATTATGTTAGATTATATCACTAGAAATATTATATGCTTGTTGAATTTCAAATTTTTAAGTTTTTCCAGAATGAAAGTAGTATTAAAATTTTCTGGCTATAATTGTATTTCTTTTTATTTCTGATTTTCTAAATTTGCACTTATATATTTAGATGCTATGTTAGTTACTATCATCTATGAACAATGCAAAAATTGTATAATTTTACCACCTCTTCTTCCCTTTCTCTTCCAGTTTTGGTGATAAGTACTAGAACATTTTCCCTAGTATATTATAACCAAATTAATGATTATTATTCACTTCTCCATCATATAGCTTTACTCATGAGTTATAATCATCAAAGTTTGTAACTATGATTTAAATTTCTAAACTGCAGTAATTATATTTTTTGAAATCTATATTTACCACCAGTATTTTCTCCCCAAAGTTTCAATCTTTCACTTAAACAGATTATACGTTCTAGTAGATTTTTCATGTAGAGTATATAGGACATACAGTTAAGGATTCTTTGTATATTTGGAAATATCCTTCCATGGCCTTCATATGTTAGTGACATTTTGGCTGGATTTACCCTCCATTCTATTCTCCCTCCAAATTCTATAAGTATTTCTTGCCTTTTCTCTTGCATATAAAATTTCTCAAATTAAACTAATTTTAATTCATTAATCGTTTCTTGTTTGTGTATTTAAATGATTCCTATTTTAACACTGAAATTCAATAATTTTACTAGATGTGCCATAGTCTTTAATACTATTTATTCTGATTCTAGTGATGGCAATGGATATTTATTGGTTACACACTCAGGATTTACCCCCCCTTTTCCTAACAATAAAATTATTTCACTTTTTCCTCATATTGAATCTATATAATTTATGGGGAGCTCAAACCCCAATTCATTTTTCTTTGTAGAAAGTACTTTGGATGAAGCTATTTCTCTTTTCTTAAGAAAGATAATGTTTTTCTTCTCTCTGAAGTAAAAACGTAAAGTTTAATTCTAAAATCTGTTTCTTCCTTTACTATTTAATTATGTGTCCATATTTTATTTGCAAAATATCTCGTACTTATATTACGATTTTAATCTACATTTTCTTACTAAAATGGGCACGTGTATGTTTGGACTGGCAAGAAGCCATTCACCCTCATGCCGATGACAGCGGCCACTTTTCACTTGGGTATCCACGCCCCCTTATTTTCAGTGCTTTGAATGCCCCACTACATCCACACGTGGTATATGACCTAGGGTGGGCAAGTAGCTACACAGGAGTGCGGCAGCGGCTGTGTAGAAATAACGTTACAGGATGAATTGTGTTCTCCCACTTTCCCATGTTTAAGTCCTAACCCCGTATACAGCCTGTGACTGTATTTGGAAATAAGGCCTTTAAATAAGTAATTACGATTAAATTAGGTCGGGGGAGGGGAGAGGCTGCAAATAACTGTAATTAAACAAAAAAATTAAAAAAAAAAGATTAAATTAGGTCATTTAATTTAGGGTGGCTTCCAATCCAGTATGACTGGTGTCCTTACAGAAAGAGGTGATTAGGATACAAACACACAGGGACAATCAAGTGAAGACAGAAGGAAAAGGTGGTCATCTGCAAGCCAAGAAGAGAGGCTTCAGAGAAAACTAAACCTACTGACACCTTGATCTTGGACTTCTAGCACACTTCCAGAAATGTGATAAAACAAGTTTCTGTTGTTCAAATCAGCCAATCTGTAATAGCAACCCTAGAAAACTTCTACAAATAGGTATGTAGGTCAAGTCAGATCATTCAATACCAATAAGATTTAATTCTGGAAATGAATATTTTTCACTACTGCATTTAAAGCTGAGTGAATTCAAGCTGAGGGCTGCTGCAGCCTTCTCATCACCATGAAGCTAGACCTGTTGGAGAGTGTAACCAGCAAAGAAGAGGAAGTGCTAGTGAAGAATTGTATAAATGATAGAAGTACAGTGCTGTCTTTAGAATCCCCAATGTAGGATAAAATTGAAGCCACATCTACTAAGCTTCTGCTAAGGGACTTTTCAGTTTTGCTAGTCAATAAAAATCCTTTTTAATAATATACATTGAATTTTCTGTCTTCCCATCCAAAAAAGTTCTAACATAATCTTGCTATCCCACAATTCTGAGCCAAGAATTATTCAAATTTGCAGGTTGTTTGTTTTTAGTATTTGTTTGTTTGTTTTACTGAATAGCAGTTGCTTTGAAATGATGCAGTTTTGTAGAAAGATGTCATGGCCCATTTTATAGAAAAATAAATAAATAAATAATAACAGGGAAACAATTTGATTGGAAAATTCCTTGAGAGATCCATATATCCTGTAAAAGTTATTTTCTCTAGAAAGAAAATGTGATTGGTTTGGGATAGAAGAATTTAGAAATATTTAAGCTATTATTTTATATACTTCTTAATTGTTTTAGTTTTTACAGAAAATATACTATTGTTAGTAACATGTTGAAATAATAATGGTAAGTTTATAAGAAAAATGAGGTAGTTCTGGGATCCTGAGTGTTGCTGACTCTATAACTTGACTTCTTATAAATATTGTAATTAATTAAATATGATATCACATACCAAGTTTCACTAAGAAATTAAACTGAAGAACTAAGGTAAATGCCCAAATACTTAAGAAACCACCCTTCACATGTGAGCTTTTATTTCTCTCAAGACCTTACACAGATATATCAAACCTGTATCCAGCCTCTCTCTCTCTTTCTCTCTCTCTCTCTCACTTCATTCCACATAATCCAAACTTGTTCAGAAATAAAAAGCACCAATATACTCAAAAACATTTTTAATCCTTTAATTTTAACATTAAGATAGATTCAACAATGTAATATACATTTTCACATGAGCAATATGATGATGTGTACATACTTTACATGAACAATATTAGCAATCTTAAATTATTGGAATGATTTACAATAACTTTTATATATTAAAAATTAATATACAACAGGTTTAAAACAGGTTACTACAATATAAATTGCATATTTTTACCATAAAAATTTCCAACTTTTTCAAAGCATGAAACACATACCTACAAACAATACTCATATTGTTTCATAAAATTATTCTTTTGCTGACTTGACCTTCAGCATTAACAAACACGAAGATATATATTAATGTTTTGTGGAGCATTCATGCTGGATACATGTATATACTTTTATATACCATTTTGCCATGTATGATGTGCCCAACTTTTTAGGGAAAAATAAGGATGCACATTATAATGGGTAGTACTAATTCTGTATCTATATAAATGTGTTTAATTCTTTTATTTATGCTTATACATAAAAAGTATAACTCTAGAAAGTAATAATGATATCTGTATGCACAATAATACCCTGGAATACAATAACTGGTTTTGTTTCTAAATATAAATAAGTAAATAATTGAATTTAAAAAATGAAAGATATTTTTGCAAAAAGTTTGGGCCAAAAACACGGGTGTACATTTTACACAGGAGCACACTATACATGGCAAAATATGGCATATATACTTGCTATCTCTTTCCATGTCCTCTTGTGTTTATAAAATAATATCGATAACCCATTGGTGGTTATTCACATTGTATTTATTCCTCCGTGCAATGTCACTGTTGTCATGGGTATAGACGGCCCCCACATCAACTTCTCAGTGCGCTTGTCAGTGTGTGTGCACACGGTTCACAGACAACCATTTACAGCACTCTCATGCTTGTAGGGATGGTCATAATTTTAGCCTCCTCTTTGAAGTGATAATAAAATTTTAAGGTAATTCCCTACTAATTGGTGAACAGATTCTAAACCCTTTGAATTAAATTGCAGGCATCTGTCTCCTGGAAGCTGTAGAAGCTTTTATGCTTCAAACATTACTAATTCCTCTTTCCTCCAACATTATACACTGTTCCTAATCATTTGTCTCATAAAAAACATCACTATAATGATCATTTTAAAAAAGTGCGCTTTACCTGTTGATCTGAGAAGCACAGGCAATTATGAGGTGCCTGTTGATGTTGCCATTGTATTGCCATCACACCATCCAAACATCTAAAATAAGTACCTCCAAGGCCAAAGGAGGGAAGGAATAGGTCTTGACTAGTGAAGCATCATCAAAAGTAGTGTACAAGACTAAGACCAACTAGGTCAACTCTGATGTGAGAATCCTTTCAGTCAACAAAGTAAAGAAAGCTTTAGTCAACAAAGAAAGCTTTAGTCAACAAAGCTAAGTTGGAGGAGGGAGATGAAGTTTGAAGTTGAAATATCAAAAATGCCATCCATGAAAGCAATCTCGAATATTTTTGTTTTATACTTAATTCAATAACACATGAAAAAATGAATATAATTATTCAGCCATTTTGATCAATGAGAATCAACAATCTATTCTAATTTTTAGTTCAAAATAGTTTCTAAACAACAAATAATTATTCCATGACTACGCTGTGCTCTTGATTGCATTAGCTGCTGGGCCCTAACAATAAACAAGACACATCCCTGCCCTCAAGTCTAAAAGGGTAAGAGAGGTGAGCAGACAATGAAGTTGTCTTAAGATATTTTTTGACTTACAGAATTATCTACCATTGAAGGAGGCTAGTCCCCCTCCCCTGTACAAAGATGAATTTATTCTTAGAAACACAATCTAATTACAGAACTGTCCAACTGTAGGATAAAGAATTTCTTATTGAGCAAACTTTTCCATTCCAAACTTAGGTTGCCAATGTCCAATCCTTAACTTACTATCAGAATAGCTACAATATAGTTAGGCTACTGTGATGCTTATTCATTTTCCTCTTACCTATAATATCCACTCTACAAGTACTATTTTAAAGACATTAAATTCCTTATTTGAAGAATGTGAAAGATCTCTTGCCTCTGTTGAGTGAGCACTCCAAGGATTCTGTTAAAAGACACATAGGAAAGCTTTTCAATAAAAATTAAACCAGCTGTGTTACAAATTCATAAGACTGAAAAATACCTTGAAATTTTACCTGGATAATACTGTTTTAAGTGAGTTTTATTATACTGTATTAAATACTAAATAGTTATTTATGTAACTTCAAAAAGCTTATATGTAAAACTTTATACTTATTACATAACTCAAATTAGAATTTGTAAGTCTTCCTCATACTTTAATCCAACCAACATTTCTGAATATCTATTAGGTTGGAGACCCAAATGCAATGCTATGGAGCTAAATTTAACAAGATATAATCCCTGTTGTTCAGAAGCTCACTTGGAGGAGGGAGATGAAGTTGAAGAGTCCACTCACCTCTGCCCTGCCAGAAATGTCCAAAACCCCACCCTGTCACCTGAGATGTATCAGTGTGAAGTCCCTTGTATGGCAGGACACCTCTGCCCACACACCTCTACCTAACAAGAAACTACTCGGCCCCTGCCCCAAAAGAAGAAAAGTCCATTTTTAGGGGAAAAAAATAAAACCACTAACCTTATGGAAAGGCATTTCTTGGATAGAGACTGATGGCTTACGAAGTTACCAGGTTAGGTCCATATATTTCTTTTATGTGTGAGTGTGTGTGTGTGCTTACATGAATATTTATGACTTCTAAATACCAACATTCTGAGGAAGTTGAGCTATCCACATGATAATTGGCTTTCATTTTCCATTCTCTTTCTGTCCTTCTTGCTCTCCCTATCCTACACCCCCCCCACCACCACCACCACACACAACCCCATACATGCAGGAAGAATGTTAGCAAACATCAAAGTTTTTCATTAAAGTTTTGATGACAGGGCCTCAATTTCGACAATAGAGCGGTGAGAGCTGCGTTACCGTAAATGCTTTGACAGGGGTGTTGCTGGCCGCTGGGTAGTGCCAGCTATTCTACTCTCATGCCTTGGAGCATATCTGTGTGTGTGCTTGTAAACTCGGGCAGGGGTCTTCCTACAGTAAAAAACATGTCAACTATTGTAGGCCAAAAGCACATGGAAAAATAGATAGACATAAGGTTTTGTAGCAAATGACAGTGTTCAGGTGTATGGATCCTGATGGAAGATGGCTTATCTACCTGAGCTACTCTGAGTCTCCCTGTATTCCCCACACAAGAACACCAGCTGCCCCCTTCCCTGTGTACCTATTGCAGCACGGTATCAGCTTGAATGGGCAATCAGGAAAGCAATACTCACCCTGAACTCCTGTGTTGCTAATGCATTGACTTTCTTATCCACTTCACTCACTAAGCAGACTAGGTAACAGGAGGTAAGTAACCTCTGCATGTGGTATGCAACTGAAGGATAACAACAATTTTAATTATTACATCAAGCAATCCTCAGAACAATACTATGATATGCTGAGAAAATCAGAATATTAGTCATCCCTTCCTTAAGACTTGGAGGAAAAAAGCAAAGAAGTAAATATTCTTCTAAGAATGTATTAGTAAAAATGTTTTTTTCTCAATGAGCTTAGCAAAAAATACCAGAATGATAATGTCATGTATGTTCCTATATTTCTATCATCTGAAAAAATTATCTGTTCTATTTTATTCTTAAATTATATTACTAAAGAAGCCTAAAGAATGGTTGACAGTATCTTTGAAGAAGCCTTCCTATTTTATGTTTCTTTATTGAAAAAAATAAAGATTGTTAGAGTGTTATATGTAAGGACAAAAACAGACAAACTAAAACAATGTTATATTTTCCCCTAATGTTAAAATAAAACTTTGCAGTTATTGTGACTTTTTTGTTAGGCAATTTATGTCATTCTAGAAATTGTCATAATTGGCTTAGAAACAAATAATATTTAAGAAAACATTAAGATTAAAACAAAAAGAAATTCTTAGTATACTTTCTTCTGTACTATATAATTATATTAGTGATTTTTATCTAATCATGAAAATATCAGCTCTACTATATTAAATTCTCTTCATAGGCTGACAATTAGCCTAGTTTGGTTTTCTTAATTCAAATACAGATTTTATATTAATTTGAGATGTCACTGACAGTTTTTCAAAAATGAATATTGTAATTTAGCTTTTTAAAAAATCATAAAGACAACATACTAGGGTAAAAAAATCAGACAAAATGTTCTAGATTTTTAGCTATATATCATTGAATAAGTAATTATGCCTCATTGTCTTTTATTTTCCCCATCTACAAATATAGACAACATACTTATTTTATATCTGATTATTATAAGAATTAAATAAATTAGTGTACATAAAGCACCAAACATGTTACAAAGGTGTTTACATATACATATATATTCATATATCAACAATATGTTTTTAAAAAATACTGATAAAAAATAAAAATACTACTGATAATGTTGCTATAGATATACTTTTTAAAATTAACGTACAAAAATCAAATATACAAAAGAGATAAACAAAGTATAATGTGCATGCTTTGTAAATGCATTCCCTAAAAGGACCATTTTACTGCAAAAGTCCTTTACTACAGAGTCCTCCTACTCATTGAAAAGACGGCTGGATGTATGAAAATTACAATTATATACAGCAGAATGTAGCAGAAACAACAATAGCAATTGAAACAAGCAATAGCTTGCTGTCAGGGAGAGCCAGAGTGAATCCTTACCAGCCTGTGGTCTTAGGTGAGTTATTTAACTCATCAGAGTCTCCATTTTTCTTTCTTTCTTCTGTGTGTGTGTGTGTGTGTGTGTGTGTGTTCCTTGGCATTCCACTAGAGATATTTCCCCCTCAAACAACAGAAATAGACTCATGAACCAAGATGACCATAATTTTTAATTGAATTTATTGGCATGACATAAATTGATACAATTGTATAGGGGTCAGGTGTACAATTCTACAATTCATTATCTGTATATTGTATTGTGTGTTCACCACCCCAAGTCAAGTTTCCTTCCGTCGCCATGTATCCCCCTTTACCCTCTCCTATCTCCCCCCAGCCTCCGGTAATCGCCAGCCACACTGTCGTCTGTGTCTATGAGTTTTGTTTTGTTTGTTTTGTTTTATTTTGGTTTTTTTGCTTAATCCCTTCCATTTTTTTCTCCCAATCACCCAACCCCCCTTCTCTCCTGACAGCTGTCAGTCTGCTCTCTATCTCTAGGAGTCTTTCCATTTTGTTTGGTAGTTTGTGAAATTGCAAAATATTTAGAAAGCTTGGGATCCTCTGTGTACTCAATACGAGTAAAGGAGTATTCCATTTAATATTCAAAATAGATTTGAACACCTCATCTGTTGTGTCTGTGCAAAAAATAGCAGCCGATACCTCTGACGAAGCCACAAAAGGGAGCCAAGTCGCTTTACCTCCTTCCTTTCCAGCCTGTCTCGTATCATAAGAGACTTAATTCACAGGAGCTAATAACTCCAGCACTTAACGCTGTGCTTCAGAAAAAAGAATTAATTAATTATTAATGAAATAAAGTACAACAGAGGTCCAACTGCCAGGTTTATTTATGCCAGTTGTCCTTGCCTGACTTTCTTCTGAAGATTTATCCAAGCCACCTCCAACCTGCTTGTCAGAACACCAGGTTCACTCTGTTACAATAAAGCAGGCAACATTGTTTTACACAAAGCTTCAGTTTTGACCTCCATAAAACAACAGAGAAAACAATAATAGAATGATCAAGAAAAAAGTAAAAACTTTCTCAAGGGTGAAATGTTAGGTCCATAGAAGCAAATGTGTTTGCAGAATTTCATCTCAGGAACAAAATGCAATTGTACTGACAATGAACGCTGTTTTATCTTTTTCGGTATCATGAATGCTAACATGGGACTGCACTTTCAAGAGTTTGCTTTGACAGCTCAGGTATTTTTAAATCAGGGTCTACCATTCCCCACTGCCATTGGCATCGGTGGCCGTGCCAATACATTTACAACACTGTGTTCTCTGCTATGCTACGTAATTAATATTTGGAATATTATTATGTTTAACATAAAGGACTTGAGCTAAGTAAAAAGGAAATCAAAGCCCTCCCCCTAGGCAACAGTGATGGCAATACAGTCTCTCAGCACAACTCAGACTACGGATCCAAAAGTGCTTATCCAGTCCCACGCATTTGAAGAGAAGTTTCAGCCACCAGTCTTCCAAACTCTACTAGCAGCTCCTTAAATGAACTCCCATTCAGTTTTTATTTTCCCACATCACCTCGTAACTTCAGGGGTCAGATAATGAACATTTGTTTGGTACTTTCTTCTATATATCATTTGAGTATGATTCTCAGAGTCTGAGGTTCTCAATTTTAAGTCCTGCTTCTGACTTGTGGCCACATAATTTCTCTGGATCTCAATTTCTTTCTCAGTAAAAATTGTTGATAATGAAATTTATCTGATAGCAGTTATCATGAAAATGACATGAAATAATTTACAAAGCCTTAGAGCATAATAGACCTTATTGAATAGTAGCTCCCATTACTGAGGGAAGGTCAGGTGAGTTATTTGCGCCGACCAGGAGAGGGGAGTAAGGAAGGAACTATTCTGTCTAGAGAGTGCAGAGCATCCAGGGCCCTCAACTCAGCTTTCCACTCAGAAGAGCCTGTTAGCCATATCATTCTTCCAGGGAATAATAAAGATTCTTTTAATGACACAGAGCTATCAGGACACAGTGCTTTAACTGTTGCTACACCACAAAAGTAATTTTTACTTTATGCAAATACCCCAGCACATCCACAAATTAGTTCATGTATAAAAATCATCACTTCACTGTTAGAATGTTGAGGTGGCCCGATACATATAGAGAAATAAAAGGAGTAAAACAGTTAGCAAATAAAAATATTACCTGATTAATAAGACTATGTACAAGGTCACAGCTTAATATGAGAGCTAAATTGTTTGCTAACTGAGCCCAGTGTTAGGTGGATTTACCTGTCCAGTCACAGGCCCTGCAGGACAGGAGCAGGTAAGACTGAAGGTACAGAAGAGCTAAAGAGAAACTCAAGAGAAAGCAAACAGGAGCTGAATTGGGCATGCTCAATTGATCCTCCCCAAACAATGTGTTACTTCTGGGGCAGAGGAAAATGAATAGTGGCCAGCATTGCAGCATTAATACAGAGTTACTAAACTGGGGGAGAATTTCAGAAATGAGGGAAGAAATGTTGTCCCCTTAATATTCACAACCAGAAAATAAACTTTCTAAGAAATGTAAGGCCGAAATACATTAATCTATTATCAGTGGAATCAATCCCTAAATGGTGTGATGTTTTACAAAGTGAATATTCTAGGTAAACATACTTTCAAGCATAATAATAAAAGTTCTAGAAGGTATTTGCCTTGCAAGCAAAGCATATATTAAGAACCATCTCCAGGAGAAGATTTGTCCCTTGAGTCCTAGTCCAGATTATTCAGGACGTACTGTTGCTGTGTGTTATGGCTCTAAAGGGTTAGACAAATCCCTTCCCCTAATGAGTTTGAAACAAATTTATAAATGCTCACAGATGCCAGACAGAAATTAAAATACCTGCTTTCTACTGGTAGAGATGAATAGAGACTAGGGCTTGGATCTGTGTTCAAAATTAAGCTTTCCACTCATTTTCCCCGAATCGAATCTAGCCGCCCCAAAGCGACCGTGTCCTCTCCACAGGAGCGGAGCTTGCCCGGGTGAGTGTCTGTATGGAGGCAGAGAAATGGCAGAGGAAGGAAAGAGCTGGAGCGCTTTCCCCCGGAGAGAGAAAGAAGGCAGGCCACATTGGCAGGAAGATGTTGAACTCTGCACTCGCCCTCGATGAGAAATTTGAACACCTGATAGCAGATCCTTGCTGTCTCAACAAGACATAAGTCATCCCTGATTATACATAGCAAAGGAGTTAGTGAAAAGTGCAAAAGAATAAAGAATACACCATGCTTTCAAGAGTAGGCAATGAGGAACAAAGGGGGAAAAATCATCTCCCTTACACATTGCAGTGATCTGCACAGGCAGACTCTGCCACCTTTTGTGGTGGGTGTGAATTTTAGTCCATGTTTTCATGGAGGCAGAAACATAGCTTGTCTGGTTTTCTTGTCACTCATCCTGATTTCTTTTAGAAGAAAGTGACTATTTTCTGTAAACAGTCCCACTTTACACATGCTAATCTGGGTGTACTACCAATAGTTCCCTGTTTCCCCCTCAAAATGACCCAATTTGGAATACAAGCAATATGGTCCTCGTGATAATAACCCTATTCTAATGTGCAGTAGAAACTTAATCCTAGTCAATCCAAAGGCGACACCATTTTACCCAGCATGGAGGGAGGACGGACTAGCCTCACGTGGCACCGGGCGTTCAGACAGGAAGTATCAGTCAGATCCAGGTATTTCCGAACCTTTAACTACTGTACACATCTTAGCAGAAATCAGAGGAAACGGAGTCCTCCCTTGTTGTGACTTTACTCTGAGGCCTTTGCTCTGAGTACTTGGAAAGGGACTTATTTTGTGTGTATTTGTTTTTTTGTTTAAATATACTTTATGTGACAAAAAATAGCCTCTGGTTTGTGCTATGGGACAGAGATCTCAGCTTATGATCAGGTGCAAAAAATTACAACTTTCATTTTTAACAGTATTTAAACTTTTGTGCCACCTCCTTACACGAGCAAAGAAACAGGTCTTCATAAATATAGGATTTTTCTCCTTTGTGAAGTGACGTATAATGTCCAGTGAGAAGACGGTGTTTATAGCGCCTATTTTTTGGTGGTGAAAGGGATTGTGGGGGGTGTTTGTATCTGATATTTTTAAAGATTTTACTTATTTATTTTCAAAGAGAGGGGAAGGGAGGGAGAAAGAGAGGGAGATAAACATCAGTGTGTGGTTGCCTCTCACATGGCCCCCACTGGGGACACGGCCCGCAACCTAGGCACGTGCCCTGACTGGGAATCGAACCAGCGACCCTTTGGTTCACAGCCCGCGCTCAATCCACTGAGCTACACCAGCCAGGCTGTATCTGATTTTTAATGTCATAAGACCACAAAAGGGGTCCACACAGATATATGTCACCCCATCTCATCCTTGGTATTCAATCTATTCTGGGTTGCTCTACAACACCTCTTGTTTCTGTCGGTCCTTCAGGAATTTGGCTCCCTTTCTTCCATCAGTGACATACTCGAGGCCACAGGAATCTCTGCAGGGCTATCAAAGGTCCCGTTTCCCTACATATGACCCTGCTATCTCTGCCCCAGGTCTCTTCCCTGCAAGGTGGATGTGGGGTCCCCCTCAGTCAGGTCTGCCAATATCCATATACTTACTGCCTCCACTTGATCTCTCTTCTTCCTGAAGAAGAAATCCCTCTATCTAAGTCGCTCCTCTCAAATCCTTGTATGCATTTTTTAATTTGTGAACTTATTTTTACTTCCACACATTTGTGTGGAATTTTGGAACCTGTGTTGGTTCACAGCTTTGGAAATTTTCTGGGTGAAACTGAAACTGGCCCTGGACACAAAGGACAAGGAGGGACTGGAGAAAGAGGCAGACCCCTGCAGACTGGCAGGTGGCAGGTTGAATAGGAAGGAAACTACACATGGGCTTGTCTTGAGCACTGCCCGATGATTAGACCCCTCCTCTTGCCAGCCAGAAGCTGAAAAGTTTACATAGAGGCCTTAACTGAGTTCAGTCACATACACAGTTCAGGTGGTTTCAACACTTTACTCTCCCATGGTTCTGTCCTTGAAGCAACTGCTAATGGGAACACAGTTGACCCTTGAAGTATATGGGGATGAGGGGCGTCAATCCCCACGCAGTCTAAAATCCTCATACACACAAAAGTCTGGGATATGAATGGCTGACTGCCTTGAAAAAATTCTGTGTATAATTGAACCTACACGGTTCAAACTGTGTCATTCCAGGGTCAACTGTAGTAAGCAGAAGGTACCGTATTTTGCCGTGTGTAATGCATGCTTTTTTGTCCAAATTGTTGAGGGAAAAATAAGGTTGCACCTTATACATGGGTAGTACTAATTCTGTATCTATATAAATGTTTTTAATTCCTTTATTTATGCTTATACGTTAAAAGTATAGTTCTACAAAGCAATAATGATACCCATATGCAAAATAATACCCTGGAATGCAATCATTGGTTTTGTTTCTAAATATAAATAAATAAAACATTGAATTAAACAATTAAAAAGAAAGATTTTTTTCCCTGAAAGTTTGGGCAAAAAACATGAGTGCATATTATACATGGGAGCACATTATACATGGCAAGGTACAGTGTAGTCCAAGGACAGGGGAAGGGGAAAGGGCCACCCCATTGTCCATGTCCAGCTTAAGGGTCAACCAGCCCTCACATCCTCTGGATGACCTCTACCAAGAACATGAAAGCCAGGAGGCTTCAGGTTCCTCAGGAAACAGGCACTAAGTTGGAGATGTGAGGAGGAAGAGAACACCGGTAGTGGTCAGAGAGGAGCAGAATGGGTAAAGGGGGGTGTTCAACAGGCTGCAGGTGCAGCAGAGGCTGCAGCTGATCAGCCAGAAATCTCAGAAGCAGGAACAGCTCTTCGGAGATGCCCCAAACGGAAGTAAATTCGGTGCTTCTCACCAACAAATCACTGGCCCCGCGCTCCACCAGAGAGGGACACAGCCGTGGATGAGGCTGCTCCTTTGAGTCCTGAGCAGCTCCTGGCCATGGGTAAGCACATTTCTAGAGGCTGAAGTGATAAGCATCTCAGTCCTAAAGGGAGATCAGCTCCACCCACTACACCAGGGGGGGCTCCAAGCTTCCGCAGCCTCAGACTCACCGGAGGTGATCATTCAAACCCCATGTTTCTGACTCATCAGGTCTGGGTTGGGGATGGGGCACCTGCACTTCAGCAAGTTTCCAGGTCCTGGCGCTGGTCTTTTGGGTCATGCTTTGAGAACCATTGCATTCCTCTATTCCAAGCTTACTCCACCTATTTTCTTTCAACAGGGCACCGAACGCCTTGAAAGTTGGGAAGTCAAGAAAAGACAAGCAAAATAAGGGTGAGTGGAGAATGAGAATCTGTTAGTATTTTTTCAAATACTGTCCTATCACAACTCACTGGGTAAATGGTTCTTTTACTCATTACTTGGAGTTTTTTATTCTATACTTCCTTTTTTTCTTTATTTTCTCCTCTGAGTTAAGTGTTCCTTTTTCTATAATTATTTCCAGCATTTCTCTGTCAATCTGCCCCCACACTGGCAACAGTAACTCCTCAATGTGCCCCATTCTGGTTCACTCATTCACTAAAAAATTATTTACTCTTGCCTATGTCTTCACCTGTGACATTTCTGAATTTACTACCGTGAAATGGATGTTTGCATTCACAGTCATCCTCACCAATGTGGGTTATGGTAGCACATGCAGAGAGAAGGAGCCACAAACCCTGTGTGGAGTCTAGGTGGCCTACAAGCATGGCCATGAATGACAGAATGGCCCCTAAACAGAAAGATGGCACACTTTGTAAACAAGCACGGCTCACGGCGTGTAACAGGAAGTGGGGTACAGGGGCCTTGACATATGTTTCCCATTGCACCCGGAATTGATTTGGTTGTAATCCTGCCAATAGAGGGCAGATGGACTTCATGGAGAGGGAGTTGTCCTCATTTTCTGTTCTAAAAACACCCAGTTCAATAAAAACCATTTAGTAACTGATGAGCATGCCCACAGACAGGTCATGGTATCTGAAAAGTCCAAGTTTCCTTTTTCCTACCCCAATTTCCTGTGCATACTTCTTCATGAATTGATGTTTATTTGTGATACTTCACCTTGTTTTTGCACCTCATGACTGTACCTCTCATTCTTTTTTGTAATTGTTGTTCAATTACAGCTGTCCCCATTTCCCCCCATTACTCTCCCCTGCCCTACCCCCCCCATCTTCCACATTCAATCCTCCCCCCAACCTCCATTGTCTTTGTTCATGGGTCCTTCATATACATGTTCCTTGACATGACCCTTCCCCTTCTTTCTCCCATTACCCCCCATCTCCCCTCTCCTCTAGTTACTGTCAGTTTGTTCTTTATTTCTATGTCTCTAGTTATTCTTTAAAATGTTGTTTCCATGTATAAAATAGTAGTGAATGATGACAAAATCATGTCTTTTTATCTTCCTCTGCAAAGTTTCCAAATACTCCAAGCCTTTTTTAAATTTATATTTTCAATTAGTATTTACTTTCAATATTATTTGATATTGGCTTCAGGTGTACAGCATAGTGGTTAGACAATCATATGTATCAGCTGTTTTACAAAGTGCCCCCACACACACACCCCCCATCCTCCAGCTCTTGACACATAACCCTGCCCTCTAGGGGAGTACATATTTTTCTGGGCATCATCACCAATGAATGATGTGTGAAATTTGGAAATCATTTAGTCCTTATTAAAGATGTTTAAAGATCAGTAAAAATAATGTCTATGAAGAAATGTTAGATAACTATCATTATTTAGGATGGAAATTAAAACTTAAGAATTAACTCAGCAATCTTCTTCAAAGACGTAAAGGGTATCTAGTAGGTTAAGATTGAGGGGAGGAGGAAGAAAGCAAAGATAAACACTCAATTTCTACTAAGAAACAAGGGACAATATAAACTAGAATAAAACATTTTTCTATCCAGCAAACAGACCAGTGTTAATTGGACACCTGAAAAAAATTGTTTTAGCTCTTTTCCTCAGAATCTTTAAAAGCAAAACAATGCTACATTTCAAAACTTGATCAGGTGTGGACCCATTGGGAGACAGGTTAGACTAGATGACCTTCTAAGTTCCGTTTCTACCCTACAATTTTATCTTTTATAATAGCAGTCAGAGATTATTCTGCCGGGAAAAATTGATTTCTGGCAAAGGACACATCTCCAGAGAGTCATGTTTCATGGCTTTGTATATAATTTTTATTGATGCCATAATCTTCAAAGACTGAAGAGATAGCTCCCATGCAATGAAAATCCTTAGGCTGCTCTCACTGTTGGCTTGGAGAGATTTACATTTCTGTGACGCCTGGAAGTTTTTAACTCAGTGTGACCCCAACCCAGCATTTACCTTATATGGAATCTGGCTAGCAATAACAGTATAAGATAACAACAATATAGATTTGAAGTATAACTCCACCCCATAATATTTGAAAATCCTGTCTTTACAATATAGAGTTTTGTCTTTCTCATATTGTTGTATTTCCATTCATCGGGTCAGGTTAAGCAGGTAGAGAAAAACCTCCTGAGGAGGCGGGACTCATTCTTCAAAGAGAAACTATTTAAGATGGTATGTGCCCACTTTTGCCACCCTAAAATATAGTCACCAATGCATGGCTACTAGAATAGGGAGTAGAAAATTAAAGAAGTGAGAAGGGCAAAAGGAGATAAGTTTTCTCAACCTGGAAACTTCCTTGAACCCTTTCTATGTATCAACATTCTGTTGTACCATTAAATTTCAGCTAAAATATCACCTTCTTTGAGAAGTCCATCATCAGTCCTATGTCTTATGGCAGAACCACTGAGTTTAAATCCTAATTTCAACAAATACTATCTATAAAAAATTGGACATTTTACTTAACATCTCTTTACCTCAAAATAAAATTGGCTCATGTATGTTTGTGAAAATGTCTGTGGCAATGTGATACACAGAATAGGTATTCATCGCACATCAGTTCCCTCCTCCAGACTCATAATGGGTCATTTTTAGATCTTTGATAGCAATTATTTTTCCTTACAAAATCACTATTGCTTACATTTTCATATCCTATCCTCAATAGATATAATTTTCATAAGACCAAGTACTGTGCATTAGTCATTTACAAAACTTTGATCACTAATGTAGTACTGGCATACAGTAGGTGCCAAAAATGTATATGTATGAAATACATTTTTCTTAATCTCTAAAGTTAAAAAAACATTAAATGCCAACCACCTTTAAAAAACACTAGAAATGTTTTTAATAGTATAAACTGTCTATCATGACCTTAAACTCTGGAATAAATGAAAATTCTAAGTAAACAAAAGAATTATTAGCAAAAACAGAAGACAATCTGGAATTTTCTAAAATTTACTGCCCTTGCATTCTCTGAGCTGATTTCTGAGAACTTGTAGATAGATAAAAGGGAAAAGAAGAATACAATGGATGGAATGTCTATGTCTCCCCAAAATTCGTATGTAGGAACCCTAATCCCAAAGGGATGATATTACAAGATTGTGCCTTTGGGAGATAATTAGGTCGTGAGGGTGGAGCCTTCATGAATGAGATTAGTGCCCTTATAATAAGAGGCCAGAGGTCCGTATCTAGACGAGAGACACGGAGGGAAGATGACCCCCCAGGAAGAGGGCCCTCACCAAGAACCTGACCATGCAGGCACTGTATCTTGGACTTCTAGACTCCAGAACTGTGAGAAATAAATGTCTGTTGTTTAAACCACACAATTTATGGTAATTTGTTATAGCAGCCTGCAATGATGAAGACAAAGGTGTAAAGTATTAAGACTATGTGGATAGCAAAATCCTGCTGTTATTATTTTAATGTAATAAATACCTAGGGTAAATTAGGTATGAATGATCAGTATTTAAAATTAGGGCAATGTAGGACTCTGGTCAGTGTGGCTCCATTGGTTAGAGCATCATCCCTTAACCAAAGGGTTGCAGGTTTGATTCCTGGTGAGGGAGCATACCTAGATGGCAGGTTCACTCCCAGTCCTGACGAATACAACCCCTGGTCTGCATGCCTGTGAGCCCCAGTATGGGCATGTACAGGAGGCAGCCAATCGATTCTTCTCTCTCCCATCGATGTTTGTCTCTCTCCCTTCCTTTCTCTCTCTCTAAAAAGCAATGAAAAATGTCCTCCAGTGAGGATAAAAAATATTTTAAAAAATGAATAATGTTAGGACAATGTAGGAAGACAAAATGCACAACACTAGGAAAGAATACCTTTATTAATTTTCTTCTGGCATTTTCTACAAACTTTCCATATTCCTGATCATTCTGTATAAATATTTGTCTTTTTAGTTGTTGTTTTATTTAGCCTAATATATAGTAAAAAAAAAAAGTTTTTTTAAGATTTTATGTATTTATTTTTAGAGAGAGGGGAAGGGATGGAGAATGAGAGGAAGAGGAACATCCATGTGAAAGAGAAATATCAATCATCAATTCGTTTTACCCTGACCAGGGACCAAACCTGCAACCCAGGAATTGAACCAGTGATGCTTCGCTTTGTCGGATATGCCCAAGCAACTGAGCCAAACTGGTCAGGGCTCATAAAAAAATTTTAATGTTATTACAAACTTCTTAAAACATCATTTTATTTGTTTTCAAATATACCATTGTACATACATAATAATTATAGTCATTGCCTCTTAATTTTTTTAATTAGTAAATTTATAGTTCATAAATACTCATTTAAAGAAATAAAAAATCTAGTTACTGTATTGAAATTAAAAATAGCAGATCTGAGTCTAAATGATACCATCAAAACAACTTAAAATTATTATTGATTGGAGTGCCTTATCTAATAAGTTATCAAGAGTTTTGTCAATACACAAAAATAGTTTATCGGCCTAGCTGGTGTAGCTCAGTGGATTGAGTGCGGGCTGGAAACCAAGCGGTCCCGGTTCGATTCCCAATCAGGGCACATGCCTGGGTTGCAGGCCAGGTCCCCAGTGAGGGACATGTGAGAGGCAACCATACATTGATGTTTCTCTCCCTCTCTTTCTCCTTCCCCTCTCTCTAAAAATAAAATAAATAAAATCTTTAAAAAAATAGTTTATCGATTATTTTACAACAAATGTATGATTATCTTATGGATAAAGTTTAAGAATAGAACAACAAAAACCAAAGTTTACAAATTATATTTATTTTGTCCCAAACTATTGCTTCTTATTAAGGAAGAGTAAGGGGGCCAGCATGGGGATTAAGGGAGTGTGGAAATACCAATCACTATCTTTTGATATACGGACTCTTATTTTCAAAAGTCCCTAATGTGTATCATAAATTGATAGAAACAAAGACTAAAAGAGTAAATGAGCCCTGACCCGTGTGGCTCAGTTGGTTGCATGTAGTCCTACAAAGTGAAAGCTCATGAGTTCAATTCCCACTCAGGGCACATGCCTGGATTGCAAGTTTGGTCCCCGGTCAGGGCACATATGAGAGGCAACCGATCCATATTTCTCTGTCACATCCATGTTTCTCTCCTTCTTTCTCCTTCCCTCCCCTCTCTCTAGAAACAAATTAATTTTTGTGAAAAAAATAAACCAATGTGTGGTATGCTCAAACATCATCAGAGGTGTTTTTTTGGTAACCAATTTAAAGATATATTCCTCAGCTTAGACTACAAGGGCCTCCAAACTGTGGCCTCAGCCTCCTTCTCTGACCTCATCTTTCATATCTGCTCTATGTGTACCCTTCAGTCCCATATAAAGAAATGATTTGGCATTCCTGACAGGTTCCAGGCCTTCCCGCTCTCATCTCTGCACAGTGAAACCTTGCCCTTCCCTTCCTTCAAGTCCCGCTTCAGCCACCATTTTCTTCCTGATGCCCTTTCCAATGTCCCTCATTTGAACACAGTTTTTCCTTCCCTTCTATTTTCACAATTCTTTTCTTCTTTTCTGTGGCACTTAGCTTGTTCCATATAGCCTTGTAGTATAGTTGAGTGTGTGTTTACTATCTCTAATAGAATTGCAAGATCTTCAAGGGTAAAGACTTTGCCCAGTTCGATGGGTTTTTTTCTTCATCTTCCCATTTAAACATTTAAAACATAATTCTTTAATGTTGACCATGTTTCAGGCCCCTTGCTGGGTCCTGGAGACAGAACGTTAAGCAAGCAGGAAGTGACCCCTGCCCTGACAGAGTTATGCCATCCAGCAGAGGATAAAAAAAGAAAATAGGAGATTAAACTAATGTGGAACCACCTAGGTGCTATAGCAGGGCACAGCAAAATCATCAACCAGTCTAGATTTGGGGAGAGGAGACATACCATTCCAGCAGAAGGGACAGAGTTAAGAAAGAGCCTGCTGTTGAGAGTGCATGGTGGTTTCATACCACCAGAGAAACTACAAGATGATTGAAGACATCACGACTGCATAAGACAGAGGCTCTGAAGATGGAAATGCAGGCAAGGTCATGTCTTCAAAGACACTGTAAGCAAGGCTAGCGACTTTATTCTGAGGTCGCTAGAAGTTGTTAAGCAGACATAATTTCATCAGAATTGGCAGTGGTGCTTACAGAAAAAAATTTGTATGTATTAGGTTATTTCTCAATAAATGGGTATTGATTTATTTATACTGTGCTTCAGTTCTAAAAATATTTGATATAACTAAAATATTCACTTGTAGTATAGTGTGTACAAATTGGCCTATTGCCACTTTCAAGAAGGGTTTGCAAAATACAAGGAATTGAGATATGTTGACACCAAAATCAAGGATGCCTAAAGCCTAGACACATTGCAAAGAAAAAAAATGAAAAAAGAGTAGCTGCATAGGAGATAGAAACATAATGATACCATGTAATAATCTTTAAGCTCAACATATTTTTTTAACATACATAACGTTGGTCTCAGGTCATTTTGTGAGGAAGATTCACTCTATATCTTTTGTCATGTTCTCCTGCAATACCAAAGCACTCATTAAAATCCTTTAAGCCATAGTCATAAAGACAGATACATTATACACTAAAAAAATAATTAAATATTTTACATTCCAGAATTCTCCTTGAGAAGATTAGTTTGGGAGGAAAGAAATACTTTGGTAAATTATTTAATCACCCCAAAGCCTACACAATTAACAAGAAATTACCAGAATGCTTCCACAATGCAGAATATAAGGAAAAGAACGTGGTTGCCCTAAGGAGAAGGGATAAGAAGATAAGCTACCCTGGACAGGTGGCTCAGTTGGTGTGTCGTGCTGTACACCAAAGGCTGGTTCCGGCCCCAGTCAGGGCACATACCTCAGCTGCGGGCTGAATCCCTAGTGGTCAGGGCACAAATGGGAAACAACAGATAGATGTTTCTCACATCGGTGTTTCTCTCTGTCTCCCTACTTTCTCTCTCCCTTCTTCTCATTTGGAAATCAATAAACGTATCCTCAGGTGAGGATCAAAAAAAAAAGAAGATAAGGCAAGGAAATGATGAAGCAAGATGAGGCAGCCCAAAAGCAAGTGATAAATGATATGACTCTATACTATATGTTGTCTTCAGAAAAATAATTAAATTCACAAAAATTTGGTGTGAGTAATATATATATTTTTTATAACCAAGGGGGAATCTAAGTTTCATTCCCAAATGAAATAAGGAAAAATGAGGTAGTAAATACAGGCAGGCATTTAAACCAGAGAGATCACAAGGCTGTTGATGAAAATGAACTACATATATTTTGTAATAAGTCAAAATGTCACTAGCCAGCAGAGAAATCAAATTAAAACCACAGTGAGATATCACCTCACACCTGTCAGAATGGCCATCATTAATAAATCAACAAACAGTAAATGCTGGCAAGGATGTGGAGAAAAGGGAACCCTAGTACACTGTTGGTGGGAATGCAAACTGGTGTAGCCACTGTGGAAAACAGCATGGAATTTCCTCAAAAAACAAAAAATGGAACTGCCTTTTGACCCAGCAATTTCACTGCTGGGATTATACCCTAAGAATCCTGAAATACCAATCCAAAAGAACTTAGGTATGCACCATTATGTTCATAGCAGTGTTATTTATAATACACAAGTACTGGAAGCAGGCTAAGTGGATCAAAAAACTGTGGTATGTTTACACAATGGCATACTATGCAGCAGGGAGAAAGAAGGAACTCCTACCTTTTGTGACAGTATGGATGGAACCGGAGAGTATTATGTTAAGTGAAATTAGACAGTTGATGAAAGTCAAATACCATATGATCTCACTTATAAAAGGAATCTAATGAACGAAATAAACTAACAAGTGAAATAGAACCAGAGACATGGTAACACAGAACAGATTGACAGTGGCTGAAAGGGAGGGGAGAATGGTGGAAAGAAGGGACTACACAAAGAGCATGAATGAATGACCCACAGACATAGACAATAGTGTGGGGATAGACTGTGGGAGTGGGGGCTGGGATGGGCAGAAGATGGCCAAGGAGGGAAAATTGGGACAACTGAATAGAACAAAAATTATCAAGGGATTATTTTATTCAAAATAAAGTCTTCCGGTTGCTGGTAATGATAAGGTAAACACACTTTTAAAAGGAAAATAAGCCCTGGCGGGTGTAGCTCAGTGGATTGAGCGCAGACTGGGAACCAGAGGGTCCCGGTCCGATTCCCCATCAGGGCACATGCCTCGGTTGGGGGCCAGGTCCCCAGTGAGGGCCATGTGAGAGGCAACCATACATTGCTGTTTCTCTCCCTCTCTGTCTCCTTCCCTTCCCCTCTCTCTAAAATAAATAAATAAAAATCTTTAAAAACAAAAAGGAAAATAAGATAATTCTTATATGTGTTGAGATTTTGAAATATACTTCTTGAAACTCTCAAAGATATAAATCAGGACAGAAAACGGATGACTTGCGGGTCCTCTAAGTAAAGGAAACTATTAAAAGTAGATGTTCTTTCTACTTGCTGGAATGGTATCCAAGGCTTAACAGGCTTTGAAGCAGCTACTTGTTCATCTACTGATAATGTCCACATCAGGCTATTTTCAAGCTATGGAGATTCACAAATTTCAGGAGGACATATTATCTTTGCCAAAACTTGCCAAAAAAGAATAATGTGGCTTCTTGATGAATGGAGATACATAGAAAAATACATCTTTCTTTTCATTCATATGCTTGATCTAATTGGCATTTCCAGTTTAAATGGTAGAAGAGGGAAAAGTCACTGTTTTAATCAGAAAATTTAATATAGAAATATTGAATTGAAATGCCATACAGACTAGTTTACCACCTAAAAGGGAGCAGTGGTTGAACTTGCAGACATATGGATGAAACTTTACCTGAATCTTGGAAGAGCGCTTTCTCTCAATTTTCACTAATAAAATATCCATTTGAATAAGGAAAGATACAAAATGTGTGTTTACAAAGACAATTCTTGCAGCAAAATAAAAGATCATCCGAGAGACAGTGAGTCTGGTGAGCTAGGAGACATTTAAAGCAGATGAAGCAGTTCAGCTTCCCACCACGATGGAATAAGAAGTACCAGATTTACCCTGCACCTAAAACAACTGAAAAACTAGGTGAAATATATGAAACAACAAAGCATGTGTGTGAAGAAAGTACTGGAAGCCAGGAAACAAACATCCAAAACAATTAGAGGAAAGGTTCCTATTGTCCACATCAGGCTAACACAATGCCCGTTCCAACCAGCTTTTCAGTTTCTAAACTGGAAAACCTCATGAACCAAGTTTTCAGATCTTGCCTTAGTTGTGAGAACTGACAAACTAGAATTCTCTGTGCAATAAAAATACCTTTTGAAAACAAAAATATACAATAGCACATTTTTCTATGTTAGTCTCTTAAGATAAATAACTGTAGAATTTATAGAGTCAATGCAATCCTTATCAAAGTACCAATGGCATATTTCACAGATATAGAACAAACACTTCAAAAATTTATATGGAACCATAAACGACCCTGAATATCAGCTGCAATTTTGAGAAAAAAAGAGCAAAGTAGGAGGGATCACAATACCTGATATCAAACTATTACAAGGCCACTGTAATCAAAACAACCTGGTACTGGCATAAAAACAGACACATAGACCAATGGAACAGAAGAGAAAGCCCAGAAATAAACCCAAGTCTATACGGGCAATTAATTTTTGACAAAGAGAGTAGCAGCATAAAATGGAATAAAAATAGCCTCTTCAACAAATGGTGTTGGGAATCTGGACAGCTACATGCAAAAAAATGAAACGCAAGGACCAACTTACACCATACACAAAAATAAATTGAAGGTGGATAAAAGACTTAACTATAAGTTGTGACACCATAAAAGTCCTAGAGGAAAACATCAGTAGGAAAATCTCAGACATCCCATGCAGCAACATCTTCACTGATATGTCCCCTAGAGCAAGGGACATAAAGGAAAGAATAAACAAATGGGACCTCATCAAAATAAAAAGCTTCTGCATGGCTAGAGAAAACAATATTAAAATAAAAAGAGAACCAACCGTATGGGAAAACATATTTGCCAATGATACCTCAGACAAGGGTTTGATCTCCAAAATATATAAAGAACTCATATGACACCACTCCAGGAAGACAAGAAAACCAATTAAAAAATGGGCAAAACCAATAGGGATAGGAAGGAAACTGGGGCTCAAATCAACAGTGTGGACCAGCAGAAAGAAAAAAACATCCAACCAGAAAAGAATGAAGAAACAAGAATTCAAAAAACGGGGGCTCAGAAACCTCCAGGACATCTGTAAACGTCCAAACATGCGAATCATTGGACTTCCAGAAGGAGAAGAAGAAATCCAAGGAATTGGAAACTTATTTGAACACATAATGATGGAGAATTTCCCGAAGCTGGTGAAGGAAATAGACTTTCGGGAAGTCCAGGAATCTCAGAGAGTCCCAGAGAACTTGGACCCAAAGAGGAACACACCAAGACACATCATAATTACATTACACAAGATCAAAAATAAGGAAAGGATCCTAGAAGCAGCAAGAGAAAAAGAGACAGTTACCTACAAAGGAATGCCCATAAGACTGTCTGCTGATTTCTCAAAAGAGACCTTACAGGCAAGAAGGGGCTGAAGAGAAGTCATGAAAGGCAAGGACCTACATCCAAGAATACTCTATCCAGCAAAGTTTTCATTTAGAATGGAAGGGCAGATAAAGTGCTTCTCAGATAAGGTCAAGTTCAAGAAGTTCATCACCACCCAGCCTTTACTGTGTGAAATGTTAAAGGGATTTATATAAGGTATGGAGGAATATCAACAGGGGAGTGGTAGGGGGAGAGAGTGGGAATGGGGCACAGAACAAGTAGCATAAATGGGAGGTAGACAACAGACAGGGGGAGGTTAAGAATAGTATAGGAAGTGCAGGAGCAGAAGGACTTATGTGTATGACCTATGGACAAAACTAAAGGGTGGGGAAAGGAGGGGTAAGATGGTGGGGGGCAAGAAGGGGGGAAAGTGGGACAACTGTAACAGCATAATCAATAAAATATAGTTTAAAAAAAAGGA
>PVJI01013541.1:0-47250 GCA_004026765.1 Micronycteris hirsuta
TTTATTTTTATTTTATTTTTAGAGAGAGGGGAGGGGAGGGAGACAGAGAGGGAGAGAAACAGCAATGTACGGTTGCCTCTCACATGGCCCTCACTGGGGACCTGGCCCGCAACCCAGGCATGTGCCCTGACGGGGAATCGAACCGGGACCCTCTGGTTCCCAGCCCGCGCTCAATCCACTGAGCTACACCAGCCAGGGCACCATCATCATCTTTGATAAAATGGACATTGCTGAATAGGCAGGCAGGTCCATATGGGGGATGGGGTGGGGGTCGCCTGAGGGGGCGGACAGTTGATGATACAGGTCTGGGACTGCAAGACTAGATGACAGCAACAAGGACACAAATAGTAAAATAAACCTTGTGTAGTTTTTTCCTTTTTTAGAGAAGTAGTTACAAGAAACATATATATCTGATCATATATGTAATCTTTGTCTTAACATTTGAATGGAAATAAATGTCTGACTTCCAAAATGTCTGGGGCTCTCAGCGACAGGAGAAGGTGATACGGGTGTGACAGTGAACACACAGGTACACAAAGGAGGAAAGGCTGATCTTGACGGGTGGAGGAACAGGAGAGGCGTCATAAAAGCTAAATCTTGAAAGAGGAGTAGGTGTTTGCTAAACAGAGGGGCAGGGATGGAGACACTGTAGGCCAACGGAGCGGGGGTGGGGGGGGACAAAGAGGAGGGGCATGAAGCCTTCTGGCGTGCTTGGTGAAAGACGACAGGTGCCTATTTCTCTCCCTTTGTAGGTATCACCACGGTGCTGACCATGTCCACCATCATCACGGGCGTGAACGCCTCCATGCCCCGCGTCTCCTACATCAAGGCCGTGGACATCTACCTCTGGGTCAGCTTTGTGTTCGTGTTCCTCTCGGTGCTGGAGTACGCAGCCGTCAACTACCTGACCACGGTGCAGGAGTGGAAGGAACGGAAGCTACGGGAGAAGGTGACTTTACTGTGACCTAAAGTGTCCACTCAGGGATGCAGCCTGATCTAGCTCTGGACCTTGGGCAGGTCAGGTGTCTTCGGTAAAATGGGGTAGTGACACACTCTCCTCCACCTACTTTATGGGGTTGATGTGAAGAGCAAACAAAACGATATGTTGAGGCAGTGTGAAATTTACTCTGGGCTACATCTCTTATTCATTCAAACATTTACTTAGCACCTGCCGTATACCAGGAGCTGCTAAGCCAAGTTAACTAAGACACTGGTCCCTTTAGTCTTGGTGTTGTTCATAGTGATAAAAATAAATGACAATTCCACATGGTAGAACAAATTATTTATGAACATAGAAGTGTAATAATAAAAGCAGCTTCCAGGCAAACACATATTCCATTCTAGTAAATTTTTCTTCATATGTGATCTCAGACATCTCCCATCATTTTCCAGATTATTTTCTCTTCCACCTGATTTGCCGTTCCTCCTCCTGTCTATGGAAAACTCTAACCATATGGTAGAAAACTACTACCACAGTGCCATGCCTTTCAAATTCCTCCTCCCCCACCCCCTTTGTCTCCCAATATCTTATCTGTAAGCATTCTTATCAGGGCTCCTATCAGTTAGTGACCTTGTGTAGAACAGCGTGATACTCTGATCAAGAACATTCTTCTTGGTCTCAGGTTTGATGTGACATTTCCTAAGAGTTGATTTGTAGATAGTTGGTTAAACAAGAAACAAGACCTGCTCTATTAGAATGTTTACCGTGCCACCACCATTATTTTCCCAACCCCACCCCAGCTGGGAATAAAACAAACTAGAAGAAGGCCGCTCCCTCCACCATGCAGTGACTGAAGGGCTTCTGAGAGATGAAGCTGAGCCTGCACCCCAACATGTGTTCGCTGTGTTTGCAGTTTCCCTGCACCTGTGGATTGCCTCAGCCGCGCGCTGTAGTGCTGGAAGGCAGCTATGGCAACGTGGAGGTGAATGACCTGGGCAACTACACGCCAGAGAATGGCGAGAAGCCAGACAGGATGATGGTGCAGCTCACGCTAGCCTCTGAGAGGAGCTCCCCCCAGGCGAAGGGTCGGAGGAGCAGCTATGTGAGCCTGAGGATCGACACCCATGCCATTGATAAGTACTCCAGGATCATTTTCCCAGCGGCGTACATTTTATTCAATTTAATATACTGGTCGATTTTCTCATAGATGCCTGTAAGTCTGTAAGTTTCACATTCTTGTGTGTGCACTACAGAAATATCTGTGTGATAAAAAGTAAGCTTATGAAAAAAAATTCCCAGTACCCATCCTGGTCCAACCTTCCAAAACTACTTTGACAAGACACTTCCTGGTTTAATTGCACTTTAACATCTATGGTGCATGCAGCATGACACTCAGTGCTGCAGGAATACAGTCCCCATAGCAACTGATGGTAGTTCTGCCCAAATCTCCTGGAAAAATACCGCCAGTGTTGGGGGCACACTGTAGTTCCACCTCTTTTCGGCCCTGGATGCTTATTCACATGACTAATTTCCTTTATGTGAGCATTACGTTCTTTGGACTAGGTGGAATTGGGATGCACCTTAGTTCATTTGTCTGAAACATATGGGCACTTAAAAATCCCCACTTTTACCAAAATTCATGCTTCAGTTTATAGCCTATTACCTATTTTGATATATTGCCTCATGTTTATTTTAATACAAGGCAATAATAATATTCCTATTTGTATTTACATCTTGTGGTTCATGAGGTTTCACCTCTTCACAAGAAAAGCTCTTTAGATTGGTGCAATTGCTTCGATTTTGGTAGGAATTTCCCTGGCAGGGATACTTCAAAGAAAAGGATGTACCCATGTACTTTGTCAGTTTTGTCATAGAGAGAACTAGCCTAGAAAACTTGTGTTTAAGTGTTCCCTGTTTTATAATTACTGCTTCATGTATCTCTGCCTTGGAGTGAGTCCTAGTTCAAAGTGAAGTTCTTCCTCAGTAATGAGATATCTTTACTGAGGAACTTGGGAACAGACTGTTCTTTTTTCTGCATAAACATTTCAAGAAAATGCATAATTTGGGAGTACCTGCTAACTTATTAGGATGAGAAATACTCACATGGTTTCTGAACAGAAAAGGAACAACAAAAACCGGAAGAAATGGGAGGACATCACTGGGCGTCTGCATTTATACTGAGTGGATACCAGCATTTTCTGTGAACCAGGAAACAACGGCCACCGATGTCAGGGCATGGGAGAAAGGGCATGGGGTACTGTATCATTTTAAACAAATAGTTACTTATACTATACACCTATCGGACCAACCTCTACTAAACTTGTCCAAACAGCATTTGTTTGAAACTCACTTTAATAACGTGATTGCTATACATAATGTGATTTTCATTCCAAGTTAATTTGACTAATCATTTATGCTAATAACATCATGGCATTTTTTCATATGCAGGGAAGGCTATGTACTTAATTCCCATATGAAAAAAAAAGTATTTGTACAAATCCCAATTGCAAGGTAATCTCCCATTTCCCCCAATAAAAGCTCATTGAAAGATAGTTTTTTGACATGCAAATAAAAGGGTATAGAAGAAATGGTTCATTATTAACATTTAATATTAAAATTTATTTTTAAAACATTACTTCTTAATGCTTATTTTATGAAACAATTTCAATCAAACTCTTCACAGACATCTTTGCCAGGGGCTTCTTTCTCCGGACCAGGGTCACTTTGAATCACCTAGCAGGTTTCCAGGGTGCATCATCTGGACTGCCATCTACTTCGTTTGGGAAACTCCACAATTTGAACCAGCATATAAGATGCTGTATTAGTCTGCTTGAGCTGCCATAGCCAAGCACCATAGACTGTGTGGCTTAAACAACAGCAATGTATTTTCTCACAGTTCTAGAAGCTGGAAGTCCAAGATCAAGGCGCCGGCAGGTATGGTTGTCCCCAAGGCTGCTCTTTGGCTTGCGGATGGCCACCTTCTTGCTGGGCCCTCCCAGGGTCATTTTCTCTGAGTGCGTGCATCCCTGTCATCTCTTTCTTTTCTTACAAGAACAGTAATCATATTGGATTAGACCCTCACCCTTCTGATCTCATTTAACCTTAATTAACCTTAACTTCTTTAAAGGCTCCACCTCCAAACACAGTCACATGGGGGTGAAGGCTTCAACATGTGGATTGGGGCAGGACAGGGGGACACAATTCAGTCCATAACAGATGACCCTGGGAATCACTCATTTGCGTAACAGTTCATGTATCGCACCTTATAGGTATTCACTCTTGATCTTTAGACAACATGATTGCATTGGTATCATTTTTTAAAGGTGACCTTTAAAACTAATATCTACCTTGGTGATTGTGAAGAGTGATTGCCCTGACTGGTGTTGTGTGCCAGGTCCCCAGTAGGGGGCAGGCAAGAGGCAACCGATCCATTTTTCTCCCCTCTTTCTAAAAATAAATAAATAAAATCTTTTTTAAAAAAAGAACAAATGATTACATTCATACTAAATTTTTTTGCTGCCTTTTCTAGGAATCTCTCAGGTGATCTCTACAACTAGTTAAAACTAACATTGACTGGGGTAATTTCCATGCTAATGTTTTCTCAAGGCAGTCCTTTGCTGTCAAAGCTATGTGATTAAGAGAGAGAAAACCCACATATAAAGCACCTTCTTTTCTGATGGGTAATTTTGGAGAAAACCTCACCGTATAAGCACTTAATAAACTTTTGCAGCCATGACTAGAAAGTAGGAATATTTGGTTAATAATATTGTCTGGTTAGTAGGCAGGTACCATATGGCCATATTGAATAATTTAATGTAATTTAATTAATTTTTAAAAAGATTTTATTTATTTATTAATAGAGGGAAAAGGAGGGAGAAAGAGAGGGAGAGAAATATCAATGCATGGTTGCTTCTCCCTTGCCCCCTACTGGGGACCTGGCCTGCAACCCAGGCACGTGCCCTGACTGGGAATTGAACTGGTGACCCTTTGGTTCTCAGACCAGCACTCAATCCATTGATCTACAGCAGCCAGGGCAATTTACTTTATTTTATAAGTTAAAATACTGTGAAATACACTTGAAAATGATATCAAGCAATTTATTATCTGCCTGGTAGTTCAGAAAGCATTTGAAGATTTTGAGAATTTCTTATCATTGTTGTGATGAATGTGGCCAACATAAAGATGTACAGAGTGTTAGCCAGGAGAGAACTGGGGTTAGTCAGAGCAGCTTTTACTTAATGACAATATTCTCTTCCTGTGTTATACATTCTTAGCCAATATTCTTTAGTTTTTTATAATTCATATTTTATAGAGAAGAGCCATGATGCTAGATTTTAGAAAGAATAAAAAATGGTTGTTACAATGAAACTTCACATTTGTAAAACCCAACTTTACAAAAAAGTACTTTCACATACACTATTTCATTTGAACTTGAATGAGGAAATTTTAAAGGCTGAGAAAGGCTGACTGACTCCTAGCCCAGTTTTCATTCACCTTATTACAGATAACAAATACTGAACAAGTAAATAGTCATCACAATATGTAAACTTTAATATGAGGACTTTTTTTTAACCAATCACGGGCACCGTTTCATTCATTCATTTACTCATCCATTCATTCATTCAAAAGGAATACTGTTCAAGACCAGTGTTTCTCAAACCGTCTGTGGTGAAGGACCAGCTTGTTTTATTATTTCAAATTCCCAATCCATAAGCTTTGTGCATGATACATTTTTTAAAGTGGAGAATCCCTCACAAAGCCCAGGCCCGTGCCCGCATTCCGCCCTCTAGGAATGTGGACTCGTCGGTCTGACTGTGGAGCCCAGCACTGTGTGTGGACGAAACCACAGCAACCACACTAACACCCACACAGAGAACAATTTCATTGGATGTTGTGAACGATTGTGTTACAACTACATTTCAGGTATTGTCATCTATGGGAAATGTCAGTACTTACAGTAACAAGACAGTACATTATCCAATGCACGTTGATAATTTTAGAGTAACATTATTTAGCTCACTTTAGTACTATCATAACTCTCAAAATAAATGGATGCTTTAACTTTTCAATTTTATGTTCTGAGCTTAATTTTCATCTATTTTCTTTCAATTCATTTTAGTATTAGTACCTTTGTGTGGAAAGAGACACCTTTATTATTCTTGACACCAGAGTATTTTGTAAATGCTTTCTAGTTTACCTCAAAAACAATTTATATATTGGTGAGGTTAGTGGGTTTCTTCAAGTAGCTCATATAGCTCTGTACAAACACACTCAGTCCCCACTGTGACAAACCATTTGCATTTATAGGACGCCTGGCTGGCCTTGACCATGAAAATTGAACAAAGGTGTCTCCTTGAGAATAAAATCCATTCCTTGCTAAGTGAGAGTAACTTATGTGAGGTGACCAACCTTTCAACTATACCTTGTATCTGTAATGGAAGGTGGGAATGAAGGAAGCTTTTACCTTTTTCATTTTTCATGATTTGCAAGTGCTAATACTTTGTTCAAAACAACACACAATTGGCCTTGGAACAACACTGGTTTGAACTGCCTAGGTCCAGTTACATGTGGATTTTTTCCAATCCATACACTGTAAAAATTTTTGGAGATTTGTGACAATTTTAAAAAACTAGCAGATGATGCCCGGCTGGTGTAGCTCAGTGGATTGAGCGCGGGCTGGGAAACAAAAGGTCCCGGTTCGATTCCCAGTTGGGGCACATGCCTGGGTTGCAGGCCAGGTCCCCAGTGAGGGCCATGTGAGAGGCAACCATACATTGCTCTTTCTCCCTCTCTTCTCCTCTCTCTAAAAATAAATAAAATCTTTAAAAAACTGGCAGATGAAACATAATTTTCTTAAAATATTTTCTCTAGCTTAGTTTTTTGTAAGAATACAGTATGTAATACATATACTTATGTTAATCACTTCATATTATTGGTAAAGCTTCTGGTCAACAGTAGGTTATTAGTAGTTAAGTTTTGGAGAGTCAAAAATTACACATGATTTGTTACTGTGTAGAGCGGGGAGGGGGCAGGAGGGAGTGTTGGTGCCCCTAACCCATGTAGGTGTTGTCGAAGGGTCAACTATAAGTGTATTAAAGACTCCAGGTTTCAAGTACTTAAGACTTTCATTTCATAATCAATCACTAAAGAACTCATTCTGAGAAACACAGCCTAAGAAGTCAATGAAGGAAAAGAGTAAGATTAAGCTTTTGATGAAATTCAATGTCCAGTTAGCAGGGAAAAAAAACAAAAGGCACTTCTAGGTTCAGGCCAAACGAAAATTAAACATAACCCTAAACACAGCCCTGCGAGATCAAAGTTAGACAGTCTCCTGCGGTTTTATACAACATCCCCACGACGTCCGACGGCCGTCTGCTGAGGCGAGCGGCTGCTTTGCGTTTCAGGGATTGCGCGCTCCTCTACCTAAGTTAGAATCACTGAACTTTGTGATTCTCCAAGATATAAAAGCCCTTTAAATCTTTTATAGATCTAATTTATTCTGAAAACTAAAGATAAGAGAAGGAACAACAATGATGTAAAAACATGGCAAAAAGTAAATCGTCTCAAATTCACGCCGTTTCCCTAGACTTAAAAATTTAATTGACGTTTATTACTAAGAGTAATGTTAATACTGGAAAAAAATCACTAGAGCAAGAAAACAGGTTTGGGCAACAGTTACAATCTTAAATTAAATCTTTTTTTGTTGCAATGTAGTAATAAAATGATGACTGTAATTCCAAAACAGTGTCCCTAAAATGATGAAGTCTAAGGAAACAGAAATTTTTGCAGGGTGAGACTTCAATGGAATTACTTGATAATGATTAAATAAAGAGGTACAGAAGTTGCTTGAGGGAATGTTACTGGATACAATAGCAAGATTTCCTTTGTACAAAGGCTAAGTTTTAAACCTCATTCAGGCATGTTTTAATAGGATTCCACCTGGAATTTTCTAGTAGGTTTCTTTGACTTCTATTGGAAAGCAATCAACGTTAGTATTGCCCAATCTAATGACATGCCCAGAAAAATTCAAGTATAATGTAAGGGAAAAAAATACTAAAACTGTTCAACTTTTACTCAAAATTGACACCATTTTTTCATATTGTGCATCTGCACATAACTATACTTATTTAAAAATCAATTGAATGTTCTGGCTTCTCCACCAAATACCATGACTACAACTTAATATAAACCGAGCTACATATTATGGCTTTTGCCATTCTGAGTAGTTGTCTTTGATAAATGGCTTTAAGTTATGAAATATAGCATGGTTATACTCAAATATATCTGGTAGCTTTACCTAAAAACTAAAGATCGAAGGTACAACATGAAAACGATTTTCCCATTTTGTAGTACTGTTCCGTAACATTATCTAGTTACCACAGTATTCCTCAAGTTGTTAGATTTCCATTTTGGGGTAATCACATATTTTTACTTGGATAAATATGATTTAGTCCTTCCAACTCAAAGTATCCCCCAAACATCATTGTCATTGCCTAGGAAAGTGAAGAAAAGCAGAATCTCAGGCCCCACTCCAGACCTACTCAGTTAGAACCTGTATTTTAACAAGATCCCTAGGACATCCACATGTACTGTACACGCAAGTTAGCACAGCATCACACTAGGGTCACATAACCATATAGTCTTTATCATTCATAAAAAGTGATGAGCCACATTTATACCTTCAACAACTCAACATAAACTGAGTGCTTACTATATGCGCTAAGCAATTATTAAGAGCTAAGAGCTGGTTTGTTGATCTCAAAGATGTTGCTGAAGCTTACAGCTTTCAACCACCATGCCCAGCTTAAAGGACACGTATATCTTCAAAATAGGAAGAAATATTTAAAAAACATTCCTCCACCACAAAGCTCAACTGGGTTTTAAAAAAAATGTTTAATTCTAATGGAGTATGAATCTGATTTACCTGGGATTAAGTGCACATTAGGGAGGTGAATTTTTTTCCTCCTTTTTTTTTTTTTAGGAGGGGGTAATTTGTAAAGTTCATCAAGTTACAAAAAGCAAAAAAAAAATATATTCACAATCCTTTTTAGCCAAAGGCAACTAGTACTATTTACCATGTGTTACTACACATTTTTATATGGTTCCCATAATATTTTATATACAAATTGATGTTTTTTTCCCCTAACACAGCATGACAATTTTCCTACTAAAAACTTCCTATATTTTGCAGCCATTGAAATCATTCCATACTGTGGATGTACAAGGCAATCTTTCCCCTAATGTTGGATAAAAAAAATACTGTGATAAATATTTTTGGTACACTCTAGACAACTTCCATACATTAACAATATAGAATGGAAGTTGATTTGAGATCAATATTCTTTATTATGTTACCATCATGTAATTCTAGGTTCCTGAATTACTTTAGGAACCTAGAATTCTGAGACTTTAAATGTTACAAATGGGATTACACTACAATTTAGTGACATTTGACAGCTTGGAACAGTAACACACTCAAGCTGGTCTGTGAAAGAGACAGGAGAATACAGGGGAATCCCACAGATACAAAGAAACAGAATGAAGTACAGCTCAGCCTCGTGAGAGATTTCAGATGTCTTTGTTAGGTAGTACAGTACCTTTCTTTACTGCTTGTTGGGTGATTGCTTTATTCCCTATCAAGACTGTCCTTCTCAGCTCATACTTGACATTCACTCCCAGTTTATTGACCTTAAAATTCCAGGGCTCATCCTCATCTAACCTGTCTCAATTCTGAATTCCCAGGAGAGTTAATTCAAGTGTCTCCCCATTCTTGTCAGAATTCCATTTCAGATGGTATGGGTTTTCTAGGAAGCCAGAAAAGGGTAAACTGATCCTTTAGGAGGCACAGAAGGAATTAGCAACCACAGCCAGATTAAGATTTTCCTGCTCAGCCAAACTTGAGCCCAATGACGGCTGTCTGCTAATGAACCCAGTGCAAGAAGGATCCTTCAGACTATTAAATAAACAACCCCCCAAACCCAAACTTTAGCAATGGGTTCAACATAAAGGACATGCTTTTGAATATGCAGAAAAACTATTTCTCTGGCAAAAGGAACGGACAGATTAGGCCATATGTTAAAAGGTAATAATATGGCTGTGACACTGAGGTAAGAACAGAAAAATTTTGTTCATCAAATTATGATTGTCATTTTAGAATAAATTTGTGCCTTATGAATTAACTTCTAAGCTTTTATGTTTCCCCTTTGATTTCCTACCTTCTTTTTGTCTAACCTTGGGTCAATGGAACAAATCATATTTAGGCCAGGAGAATTTAAGAGCTGGCAGACGGTAGGCGGGGTGAGAGCAACATCAGAAGCTGGGGAACACGTATGAAACTCTGACTGGAGATTCTTAGAGGTAAAAAAGAGATATGGTTGCAACCTCCACTTGGGTTTTTCTATTACAAGCTCCATAAGTGTGTGTGTGTGTGTATAGAAGAAAATTATATATATATAAATAGTAATCACATTTCTTCCATATATATTATATAGTATAATTTTTTTAACAAAGTACCTCTCTTTAAGAACACACAACCCACCTAAGTGGGTTTTGTATGGGCAGAAGCTAAAAGCCTTCCAATGATTATGAACGGTACACCAAACAGTTGCTATGAAACTGCTCCATCTTTGAAGAACTGCTATGGCTGAACCATAATATAGTGTCCCTTACCAGTTCAGCAATGAATGAGGCTTGGACAATAATTTAAAGCTTTAGGTTTCAATTGCATCTGAATCTACTTCTTCACAGAGCATCATACCCCTCTAAGAAGCAATAAGAAAACTTGAACTTTTTACTTATAGTCAAGGGTTACTAAGTTCCTATCAAACTCTTTGAAGTTCTCCTACCACAACAGATGATCTTCCTGTGAGGAATGCGTCAGGTCAGACGACAAGGCACGAAGAATTAACCTTGAATCTGTATGATCTATGGGCAGCAATGCTTGGATTTAGCAAGTTTGGCATTCCTTGAATAAATTAAGCTCCACTGGGAAAACATGAAGATTTGAACTGTTTTCCATCCTCTTGGGCTAAACAAAATACTAGGTCAGGTATTAGTGACAGCCCAAATACATCGAAATTCAAATTCTCGAATGCAATTTATTGTCCACCCAGTGGAGCAAGGTTTCCTTTTTTTAAACCTAAACAAGATTCCTGTCTATTTAAGATTCCTGACCTGATATTCTTTTCCATATTTTTGAGGTTTATTTTTTAAGGTGATTGGATGCTTTAATCCACATACCTAACCAAAGCTAATCTTACATTTTAATCACTGGAAAATAATAATAGATTTGGACTCTATTTTGAAAGACAGTTTAAACAAAAAATATGGATACTTGTAATTTTTCTCATATGAGGCACTTAATCTTTAGGCGTTTTTAGAATCCAGAAAACTATTCTATTGCATTGAGTTATTATATGAAATTACGTTGAAATTGAAAAATATTTTAAAGAAAACTCAATACTATAGTTATGTATCTAACTCTTACCATGTATAATTTGCATTGGTAATTTTCAGCTTCTGACACTAGTAAAACATTCATTTTTAAACAAAAGGACTGAATTGTTCTTTAAAATTCTTATTATATGAAAAATATGACATTTATAGTTTAAAAACACACCAACATCTATGGTGCTGATGAATAAAACATAAAACAGTGTATTTGGGTGACTGTTTTATCTTCATATATTTTCATTATAGATATGATGTTAAAAACACGAGACAATTGTTAATAGATAAAATATTTTTATTAACGTTCTACATTTTTATATATACTTTAATACATTTTAAAATATTTTTAAAACTACTACAACCTGCCCTGGCTGGTGTGGCTCAGTGGACTGAGTGCAAGCCTCTAAACCAAAGGGTCACTGGTTCAATTCCCAGTCAGGGCACATGCCTGGGTTTCAGGCCAGGTCCCTGGTGGGGAGTGCGTGAGAGGCAACCACACACTGATGTTTCTCTCCCTCTCTTTCTCCCTCCCTCCCCCTCTCTCTAAAAATAAATAAATACAATATTTTAAAAATACTACAACCTGGTGGTAGTTGACAGTAATTTCTTACTTGAAAATATTAACTTCAAACATATCAAAATGCACCACACTCAACTACATAACCGGATTACAAAATAGTTGCTAGAGTATGTAAAAAAATAAAATAAGTTTATCACACTTTACAGCCTTATAGAATTGCTGGCTAGCACAAAGATAATCAATTCCTTTTACAACAAAATTTGCTTTCATAGCTTGAAGGTTAGTACTATGAAGGACATTTTTCAAAAGACTAAAGAGATGCTTCAGGTAAAAAGTTAGAAATGTATAAAACACAAAAACTATCAGAAAGGTTTTTTTCTGAAAGAGCATATTATAAAATTAAGACAATCATTCTTTAAAAAAAGGCTTTTTATATCAATTTTTTTTTTCTGGCCGAGCAGGTATTTTTAAATATTTTCTAAACACTTCCTCGAAATTTCCAGGACAGTAGCTCTCAAATGTTCCTTGAATCCCAGTGTCGTTCAGATGAAGTAAATCTTATGAGAATGTGCCACCAACTGCCAGCTTCTGAGGGCACAGGCCAGGGCTTACTCTTCCCTTGAGCCCCGAGGACTGAGAAGTAGGCCCTCCTCAATACATGTTCACTGAACTCCACTGTTAAAGGTAATAGTTAAACTACCAATACAGCACAATAATAAATAAATCGTCCTTGATCCTTGAGGATTGTGGGAACCAAAACACTCAGTCAATACCAGTATTCATAAACACAGGAAAATGTTCTAGCTTATTCTAAATGCCCCAGCCCTTATAAGTGTTTCAGGGAAAAGCAATTAAAAGAGAAAAATTTCCTGAGTAGTTCATATAAGAAGAATAGTTTGTTGAAACTGAAAAGCAGACTGAAAATTTTAAGAGCAAGCTAAATATTCGCTATACTCAATCTTATTTGATAAATAGCAACTTAGTTATTTATTAATAGTGCCACGTGATTGTTTAAACAAGCCCCACATTCAAGACTGCTTTTAAAATTAAGTCATTAAAGAGAAAACATTTTCAACCTGTAATTAAACTTAAATCATTAATTTGGATTATACCTTTTAACATCAAGAGCCAGAAGTTGGTATTTGAGAAAAAGGCTTTGCAAAGGGTATGTAATAAAAGCATTTTTCCATAAAAACAAAGACCTCAAGCATATCCACCAACACCTCTAGTTTAGGTCAGAAACTAATTCAGTATTTTAAGAATCATAAAATTTTAAACTTTGCACTAAGTCATCTTGGCCCTTTTCCCCCAACTGAGTCAGGTTTTGGTGTACCTGAAACAAATTAAGCAAATTGAAAGGACTCTGGCTTCAAAAATATATAATCCAGTGAAAGAATAACATAACATATATATTCACTGAATCTAACTAATTCTGGGACAAAAACTTAGTTGACTCCTTCCTCAAGAACACGATACAAAATTATAAAATTTTAGAAGTCCTATTCATCTGTCAGCCTTCTAAAAATAAGCACTGATCTCTTAAGTATAAAGAGCTAAATATAACCCTTCTAAAAGTGACACTGTTCACCTATAATCTAATGCTTCATTCTTTAACTTTCAAAATCTTTGGAAATTTAATAGAAAATGTAACAGCCAACCAACCAACCAACCAACCAACAACAGTAATTTAAGCCAAGAATAAACAGTTAAGAAAATTTAGCACTATTATTTAGAAAACATGCTGCTGGAGTATGAGGGTACAGTAAGAACTTCATTCCCACAGGAAAAACTGCCACTGCAAAAGGAAGCGCTCTTCTGAATTCAAACAGCATAACAAAGACTTGCTACAGGTGGTTGCTCTGCACGTGAGAATTTGACTCCAGCACTTATTTATGTATTTATATACACTTTATAGTGTGATATAGTTCAATTAACTCACTAGTATATAAAAAGTAAAAAGCTATTTTTAAATTGGAATTACATTAAAAAACTGTTAAGTAAAATAATGGAAAACATCAAGATCTGAAAACAACTGCATCTTTAGATAGACTCTAGACCATCAGTTCTCGACCTCTTTTCCACCAGGATAATTCCGGGACATATGCCAATAAGTAAACCCTTGTTTGGACCAAAATTTTTCAAAAATTGAAAAACATTACAGAAACTCAAAAGTGACCCAGATCTCAATGGTGCATCAGTATTAGCTCTGCGCCATGGGCTGTGGCAGACGGCACCGGTGCAGGGCTCCTACTTCCGGCGCGCCAGCTGCAGTGCCCCGGCGTGTTCCCTCACACAAGGGCAATTATCAGATGCAAGGGAAGCAAAAGAATGCTAATATTTTAAAAAACATATTTTGTTGATTATGCTATTACAATTGTCCCAATTTTCCTCCTATGCCCCCATCCACCCGGTACACCCATTCTTTCTGGAATGCCCACCCTTAATCCATGTTCACGGGTTGTGCATATAAGTTCTTTGTCTACTCCATTTCCTATACCATTCTTAACATTCCCCTATTCTGTACCTACCAATTTGTACTTCGTAATCCCTGAACTTTTTCCCCCTTTCTCTCCCTTCCCTCTCCTAACTGATAACCCTCCAAATGATCTCCATATCTATGATTCTGTTTCAGTTCTGCTTGTATGCTTAGTTTCTTTTATACATTCAATTGTTGATAATTGTGAATTTATTGCCATTTTAATGTTCATAGTTTTGATCTTTTTCTTAAGTAAGTCCCTTTAACATTTCATATAATAATGTCTTGGTGATGATGAACTCTTTTAGCATTACTTTGTCTGGGAAGCACTTTATCTGCCCTTCAATTCCAAATGATAGCTTTGCTGGATAGAGTAATGTAGGTTGTAGGTCCTTGCTTTTCATCACTTTAAATACTTCTCGCCAGTCCCATCTAGCTTGCAGTTTCTTTTGAGAAATCAGCTGACAGTCTTATGCGAACTTCTTTGTAGGTAACTACCTGCTTTTCTTTTGCTGCTTTTAAGATTCTCTTTAACATTTGGCATTTTAATTATGATGTGTCTTGGTGTGGTCCACTTTGTGTCCATTTTTTTTGGACTCTCTGTGCTTACTGGATTTGTATGTCTATTTCCTTCACCAAATTAGGGAAGTTTTCTTTCATTATATTTTCAAATAAGTTTCTAATTTCTTTCTCTTTCTTTTCTCCTTCCACACCCCTATGATTTGAATGTTGGTACATTTGATGTTGTCCCAAAGGTTCCTTAGCCTATCCTCATTTTTTTTTTGGATTCTTTTTTTCTTCTTGCTGTTCTGATTGAATGTTTTTTTCTTCCTTTATGTTCCAAATCATTGAGTTTATTCTTGGCTTCATCCACTCCACTATTGATTGCCTGTAAATTTTTCTTTATTTCACTTAGTGTAATCTTCACTTCTTCCTGGGTCTTTTTTTATGCTGTTGAAGTACCCAATGAGTTCCTTGAGCATCCTAATAACCAATGTTTTGAACTTTGCATCTGATAGATTGCTTATCTCCATTTTGTTTAGTTGTTCTTCTAGAGGTTTTTTTTTTTTTAAGATTTTGTTTATTTATTTTAGAGAGAGGGGAAGGGAGGGAGACAGAGAGGGAGAGAAATAGCAATGTATGGCTGCCTCTCACATGGCCCTTACTGGAGACCTGGCCCGCAACCCAGGCATGTGCCCTTATGGGGAATCGAACCAGGACCCTCTGGTTCCCAGCCTGCGCTCAATCCACTGCACTACACCAGCCAGGGCTCTTCTGGAGTTTTGGTCTGTTCTTTCATTTGGGCCATGTTTCCTTGTCTTCTCATTTGGCAGCCTCTCTGTGTTTGTTTCTATGTATCAGGTAGAATGGCTATGACTCCCTGTCTTAGTAGCGTGACCTATTGTAGAAAAGCTCACCTGTAAGTTGGATGGGGCATAGCCTTAGGCAGTCACCAGGGCAGGGCAACCTGTGTGAAGCAGGTTGATGGAGTCTCTGATATGCAGTCGCACTCTGTGTCTCTGTGTGGGAGAGAGCTCAGAAATGGGACAATGCAGCTGCCTGGCCTCTGGAGTTTTGTCCAGGAAGAAGCTGTTGCTCCAGTGCTGGAGCCCAGAGGGAGTGAGTGTGTGGGCTCTAAATCCTAAGTCCATTGTGGTCCCTGATAGAGGAGATGCCTGAGAGTCCTGCAGTTTCTTCTGCCACCCCAAGTCCCACAGGTTTTTACAACCAGAAGTTATGGGGACTTATCTTCCTGGCACTGGAACCCTAGGCTGGGTGGTCTGGTGTGGGGCTAGGATCCCTCACTCTGGAGGTATCCCTCCTGATTTTTATCTGCCACATGTGGGTATGGGGCCACCCATTTTATGTCTCCATCTCTCCTACCTGTCTGGATGAATGTGATTTCCTGAATTTCTTAGTTGTTGGACTTCCCCTCAGCTCGATTTTCTGATGATTCTGGATGATAGTTGTTTTGTAGTCCAGTTGTAATTTTCGCTGTGGTTGTGCAAGGAGGCGGTCCATGTTTACCTATGCCTCCATCTTGACTGGAAGTCTCTAGAATGCTAATTTTGAATTTTCTCTAATTTGTTTTAAAAAGTAATTTAATCACAAGAACAATATGAATACTTTGTATGAGTAACAATTAACTTGTGATACTTCACAAAAGATGGGGGAATATTAGTGTGTCAGGATACCAGTTAATGGATACAATGCTAGTTAATAGTTACAGTAGTTCTACAATGCTTTCAAGGCTTTAGAAGATTAAAAACACATTCCTGCGTGGAGGAATTTAAAACTTACAGTTGAAAAATTTATAAAATTGACAATTAGGAAACCAGAGGTCTCAGACATTCCAATTTTCGGCCTGAGGTCTTTGTTGATCCCTCCCCTGTAAATAAAAAATATACTAACCATGGCTTTCTGAGATTATAAATAATCAGACAAAGGGTGACGTGGAGGATCAACTTCCAAAAGTTGAGATGAAAAGTTAGAAGACTGGCTTACTAGGGCAAAGTCTTAAGGTAGCAGGGTGTCCCAGAAGTTAGTGTGAAAAGAAAGCAAACTTCTGGAAATGCCCAGGAGGATGAACTGCTGCACTGTAACGGTCAAGTCAGGGCACTGCCATCTACATCCCTTTTCGCAGTGTTTTCAGTTCAGAGGCTTGAAGTTCTATCCTAGGAGGACGTCTGATTATAGGAGGTAAATCAGAGAAACAGGTTTTATTTTGCTGTTATACAGGACAGGAGCTAGCAAATGTTTTTTTGTAATGGACTAGACTGTCAGTATTTTTAGGTTCTGAGGTCATATCATCTGGTCTCTGTTCCTTCCCTACTCCCCTCCACCAAACACGTAAAAATGTAAAGATCATTTTTAGCACGCTCGCTGTATAAAATCAGGCTGCTTGCGAAATCAGATTGTAGTTTGCAGAACCCTGATAGAGAAGATAAACAATTTCTAAGAAGCAACACTCCCCCAAACTATTAGGAATTAGAGGTACAAAAGACTGTACGTGTAAGTGACTTACTTTAACTTCCCAAACGGAGCGCCGAAGGCTCAGAGGGGCCCAAGCAACTGGCTGACAGCAGAGGCCAAAGGATCACTTTTCTCTCCTTTGCCTTCCATTTTGGAATATTTACCCTTAAATTTGAGGACTCCCTTTAAAATATTCTGAAGCTTTACCCTATTCACAGCTTAAAATATTTGCTTTACCAGATACTTTTTTCACATTTTATCTTGTTCAAGAAATTCACACTAAAATAAGAACCAGAAAAAACTTACAATACTTTAAATTGATGTTGGGCTAGCACAGGGCTTAAAGAAGCTTAGAATTCTATCCCCCAAAGTCAGTAAACTATAATATTGTCCAGCGTGGCTGGACAGACTGGCTTTTGAATAGAAGCCTGAGTGGTGACATGTCATTAACATTCAAGATTAGTAAACATTGTTCCTCTGTCATTAAGTCCTCTTAGAACACACGAGGCTACCAATCCAACACCTTGCAGGAAGGGTCCGGTATTATGCATCTATAATTTTTCCTATTGCAGTAATAGGAATTAGAAATAACATTTTAATGCCACTTCTCCAGGCTAATTATATTTAAAAAGTGAACATTTTATTCTTCCTTCAAATGGTAAAACTAAAGCTTATTCTTTGTACCCAAGTCTCTGTTTCCCACAGCATTTCTGATTAAAAATCTACTTTTATCATCAATGAAAAGATTCTTTAAATCAAAACAAACATAATCAGACATCAAAATCAACTTCCCCTAAATTCAGAACTTAAACTTTAAAGCTACATTATAAAACATTTTTACCACCCTATACCAGAAAAAAATCTTGTGTCAATTCTGAATATAAGGTTTGAAATCTCTGGGGTCTTTTGAAATATAGTTATACAGCATATGAATTTACAAACTATTATCACTGATATACCATGTATTACCCAGCTTGTTTAAGAAATGGCACCGTAACCAGCTCCTGAAAGATCACAATTCCATCAAATAGAAACTTGTGAAAATTTTAATTTCAGCTATAAGTTAATGTATTTTCTCCACACTATATCCTCACTTTTCAGCCAAGAGAAATTTGACTCTTTTAAGACTGAAAAATAAGCTTGCCCTCCTCATTCATCAAAAAAGATTACAGGAAAAAAAAATCATTACCACTTCTTAATGATCCATAAGTGGCTCCTAAATCTTCCTTTTATTCTACTCTATTTAAAAACTCTTCTTCTTGAAGTTTCCTTTTAAAGTCCTCTCTGATTCTTTCCAGCAACTCTGGTTTAAAAACAACATCCAGCGCAGTCATTGCCAGAGCTTTGGCTGTGCGCAAAGTGTAGAATTGAGCTTCTTGTGATCCTAAAAGGTAGAGTAAATAAATTAAGATACTTCCATATTTATTATAAATTAATTTATTAGTTTTCAAGTTAGCTCTCAATACCTAAATTGCCTCTCCACTGCCCAAAATACAGTGCTTTCTGAAGCGATGTTAGGTAATGTACTTATAATAGGCTAAGGTAAACAATCAGGTAGGCTTCTACTTCTACAAAAAGAGAGCACACGCCAAAACGTTTACTTCTAATAACACTTACCTGCAGCTTCAGTATATTGTTCTGTATGATTCAAGGCATCAGATCCAATGTAAAAATACGGATGAATCCCAGGAACCACAAAACTAACATTTCCAAAATCAGTAGATCCTTGGAAAGGTAAGACAATCCATGAATTTCTAATTGCTAGTCGGATGGACACTAGGTCTTCTATTTTCCAATCTCTTTCTCTTTAGCACCTGCCATGATGCATGGCTCCGTCCTGTCCAGAAACTCTGCACAGCTTTGGCCTCCACGACCGCCCCCTCTCCTGACTGCCGGGCTCTCTGCGACTGCTGTCTGTCTCCTTCTCTAGATCCCTTCCTTTGCTTGTCTCCTAAGTGTCAGTGATTGATACCTAGGGTTTCTTTGGCAACCTCACCAACTGTTTTCAATTGCCTTTCAGATATTGACAACTCCTAAATCCTCAACCTAAACATCTTTTGGGAGTTCCAGATTCAATAGGCTACTGGACAGCTTCCCTTAGAAATCCTGTAAGAATCTCAAATTTAACACACTAATCATTTATACCAGCCCTCCACGCCTGCTCATTCTCTTGAGCTTCTTCTCTTAATAAATGACAGTGACACCCCATTTTAATCACCAAGTCTTTCTCAGTCTACTTCATCAACATCTATTACTATATTTTAGGAGATAAATCCCTAAGGTGTAAATGTATTAGTGATGTTTTTAAAAGAAAAATCTAAAATAACCCCTAATACACTTATGATTATTTAAATTTTAATAGTTGCTTGTTACTTCTCAGAAATGGAAAATGACTCTATGTAACTAAGTACTTAGTAGACTGCATATTGATGACTAAGAATGAATTGAAATTCTATTTTCCCTTTTAGTAGCTTATTTAAAGCGGTTTTTGTAATGTGTGATCATTTATTAAGTTATATAGTATTCAGTCACTGGGTTATACATCTGAAACTAATATAATATTGCATGTCAACTGTAACTGAAAAATAAAAAATTAGAACTAAGCACATTTGAACACTAAAAATATTTAGAATATAAAGCAAAAAGTATTTTAGCTATTTCTAAAAATAAATCTGCTCATCTGATGTTCTACATTCAGTGAAGAGTTTATCAGTTTCCTTCCCCTAGCCATTACATTTGTGAAAAATGTTGTAAAAACATCAGCAATACCTCCCTACCTTCATAGCTGTTAAATAAAGCCATTCAATAGAAGATAATATTTTTCTTCCTCAAATAGCACAGTAAAGAACTTAATTACCTGAAGAGCTATTCAAAACTGCATCATCTTCTGAAATGAATTCTATTCCCAGCTTTTCCCCATTTTCAATATAAGCTTTCTTTAGGCTCTTATTGGGAAGGACATTGTAATAATCATGTGCTCCACCTTTAATTTCTACCTAATAAAAAAATAAGAAACATATTTTGAAATTTAAAAACTCAAATTCACTATCTAAATTTCAAACTAGCCATCTTTTTTTTAATAGAAAGAGGTTAAGAGGGTCCACTTTCCCTTTGAACATAAACTCTCTCAAATCTCTTATCTTACAAAAATATGTATTTTCAGTAACCAGAGTTCCCAAGACCTTATCTATCTCCTTTGTTATGTATGCACCAAACCACATAATGTCCCCTAGCTCTCCTACCCAGTGGGTCTCAACTTCAGTGACCTATGTAGGGTGTGGGGGTAGTCAGGAATCTCTGATTCAACCAGCACTCCCAAGTAACTCTGATGCAGGTGGTCCAAAAACCACACTCTGACAAACACTGCTCTAGGCGGTAGCCTCTGCAAGAAAGACATTAAACTTTACTAATATTCAATACACAAACTGATATTGATACCACTGCCTGGTCTGAAAGGAGTAAAAGTACTCTGAGAGAAAGAAGATTCACAATTTACAAATTTAGTCTTGATTAAATCAAAATGGACACTACTTCCTCAAACTAAAGATAATACCTAGAACAATAGGAAAATCCACTTATAAAATGGCAGAGATGACATTTCTTCTAACATCTATGAGGTTTTTCTGGAAAAAGTCCAGTCATTATTAATGAGAATGGTTTGTGTGACATTGATGTAATCTGATGGCCAAGGAGAGTGGACTAGAATGTGCATGTGTGAACAATGACGACTTCACTGTACCAGTCAGTGGGGGGGGGAGGGGTAGACTCCATTGAGTGAGCATGTATACTGTGTGGTCATAGCACTCAAAATGCCTGAGTGAGTAGAGCAATGAATCTGCATCAAATTTTGTATTACGCTTAATATTCCTCTGCAGAAACTATTTGGGTGAATCAGAAAGCCACAGCTATGGGCAACTGGTGATTGGCAGCTTCATCACAACAACATGCCGCCTCATGCATCACATCTTGTGCAGTTTTTTTGAGAAACATCAAATCACCCAGGTGACCCAGCCCCGCTACAGCCCAGATTTGGTGCCCTGGACGTCTAGCTTTTCCCCAAACTGAAATCATCTTTGAAAGGGAAGAGATTTCAGACCATCGATGAGATTCAGGAAAATACGATGGGGCAGCTGATGGCAATTGGGAGAACTGTGTGAGATTCCAAGGTGCCTACTCTGAAGTGGACTGAGGTGTCATTGTCCTATGAACACTCTTTCTTGTATCTTCTTCAATACGTTTTTTTTATTATAGATTTTATTTATTTATTTTTAGAAAGAGGGGAAGGATGAGAGAAAGAGAGGGAGAGAAACGTGTGGTTGCCTCTCGCATGCCCCTTACCGGGGACCTGGCCCACAACCCAGGCATGTGCACTGACTGAGAATCAAACCAGCAACCTTTTGGTTCGCAGGCTGGTGCTCAATCCACCGAGCCACACCAGCCAGGGCAAATGTTTCTATTTTTTATCCTACTTGGCTGGATACCTTCTGAACAGACCTCGTAAGTTAGAAACAACGATAACCTAATCAGATATTACAAGTCAGCCAAAATATAAAAAGTTATTAAAAGACTATTTAAAATATTAATTAAAATCCACTAACAATGAATCTTGTCTTAAGGGAATATTGTATTTTGAGAGACCACCTAAAAATAATAGTCCATGTATTTATTTTATAAAAAAAATTAGAATATTTATAATTGTAAATAAACAAGAGGTAAATACTTAATTTTTTACTTTGGACACTTAACATATCCTGTCTGAGAATCACAGTTACTGTCTGAGACGCTGCTGCTTCTCTGAATAAATTGTACGTCTCCCGTCTAGTAAGGGCAGAGAAAAACAAGGTATTATGTTATGTATGGGGGTTAGACACTAACTCTTCAGAAACATTACTTCATTTAATTCTCAGAAGAACCTAAAATAGATGATATTATCTCCATTTTCCACTGAGGAAATGGAGGCCAAGAGATATTAAATGTTTCCAAAAGTTACTGAATCAGTGAGACCGAGAGGCACACATTCAGATCTTGTCTCACCAATTAGACTGCTGGTTCCCAGCAGGGCAAACTTCACGTCATTCTGTAACTTCTCGTCACACTGGGTGCCACATATAACTGGTACACAAGTGTTCCCGACTTCATGGTGCAAATGAACGACACCTCTTGGCTAGCTTCTATGTCTATTTTAACTCTCATTCCAGCAATCCCTAAGTATTTGTAGCTCTACTATACATATCTAGAACTTCGCCAAAAATAGCTTTTGCTGATTCTGCCACAAAATTTCTGTTATAGAAACTATGTAGAGCAATTCTAAAAGCATAACTACCAATAAGGAAGGATGTAACTTTCAAAAAGGCAGGAATTCTCCTCAGCAGTATCAGTTATTCCAATTACTGTGTGACAAGACAACTATGGTCTGCCCGGTGCACACACTGAGTAAGTGAAGACTTTCACGTCGACAGATGACTGATGTTACATAGTCAAGACATCACCAGGTGAAAAAGAAGTAACCAAGGTGCTAATCTAACAATACAGACAGCCCCAACCCACATATATACCTCTAATTATAATACAGATTAACTCAAAAGTTCTTACTGTGCACCCAGTAGCCAAAGCTGCAGCTCTGAAGCAATCTTCTGCCTTTTTGGTCAAAACTGGAAGTTCTTTCATTGAGGGTGCACGCAAGTAATAGATTAATTCAGAATAACACGGGATGATATTGGGTTTTACACCACCATTTTTTATAATACCTATAAAAAGAACCAAATTACTGGAATTGAGCTTGGAGACCATTTCTTTAAGCTTAAATACATCCATAACATTTTTTAGCCAATGTGTGCATAAAAAAATAATTTAAACTTATTTGCTTCACACATATACCAATCAAAGATTTTGTTGTACAGCAAAAGTTTCTGTATACCATAGGGCGATACTTTCTGGCTAATAGGAAAAGAAATAATTGTCTATATGTGCTTTATTCTAAGGAATTCATAAGAAATTACGATTCCTGACTACCAAAAAGTGTTAGAAATTTTATAACTATATTAAGCCTTCTAGAAAATACTTTTATTTCAGTACCTTATATTACATTTTGATAAACTTTTGACATGAGAAAAAAACCCATTGGTATAAAGTGCTATAATTACTCTTGTACTTCAAGAATCCTGAGTATTTTAAAAGGCATTTGGCTCTGGGAAAATAATTTTCATGCCAAGAAAAAAACAATGTGTCAAAGATCACAAAGTATTATTAACTGTTAAAACAAATGCATTTATTTGGACCTACACAGAGAAGATTTATCCATTCAAAATTATAACTAAAATAGATATGAAAAATCTAATTTTATATGAACTGTTTTTAAAAAGTATTTTTTTATATTACTGCTTATTCCTTTTAAAGAAACTAAAATAGGAGATTGGTAAAAGTGTGGTTATAAATTAATGTCCGCCTATAGCAAAATCAGGTAAAAAAATAGGTATTAAGATATAATAGATAATAAGTATTGGGATATAATAATTTCCCAAATCATAAAAAATAAACTAAAAATAAATTTGTAACTTCAAGACAGTACTTTATTACTGTATTTATATTAAGGTGATATACATAATTTTAAAAAGATGCTACTTAAGATTAGCAGCATTTGAGTAAATAAAACCAGTAACCATAACTTTTTTAAATTGAGGAAATGACAAAATTTTGTTATCATTTAAGAGACAGGATGACTGGAAAATGAAGTTCTAACTTTGAAATGACCACAGAAGGAACATAGGTCTTTACATAAACTACTGACTTCTAATACTCAAAATGAGTATTCCATTTGTTTTTTTTAAAGATTTATTTATTTATTTTTAGAGAGAGGGGAAGGGAGGGAAAAAGAGAGGGAGAGAAACACTGATGTGCAAGAGAAACATTGATTGGTTGCCTCTTACACACCCCCAACCAGGGACCTGGCCCGCAACCCAGGCATGTGCCCTGACTGGGAATCAAATTGGTGACCTTTCAATTTGCAGGACAATGAACAATCCACTGAACCACACCAGTCAGGGCTCCATTTCTGTTTAATAATAATCTTACTTGTCTTCTTACCCACAGATAGACATACTTCCTAGTATCCTGTTAAGCAATTTCTGACAATGTTTACATATTCTGAAATATTTGTATTAAGTACATAAAATGTTTTCACTTAAAAAAAGTCAACTATTAAGTAATTACGTTGTATTAAAGTGTATGGAGCACCACCTATTACACAAAATATTTGACATTCATACCATGAACTCTCCAGGTTGGTTTCATTTGCTGTCTTAACACAGACAGATTGTTGTACGCGAGAACAGCAGCATCTACCGCGTTTACTCCCTCCCAGGGGTAAGCAGCAGCGTGAGATGCTTTTCCATGGTATTTCACAGTCACACTAGGAAATAAAACAGCATCTGGAATTACTTTTTTCAATATCACTAAAGTAAGAAAATCCAAGTAGTAAGAATTACCCAACTAGTATTCAAATTAATTCACACTGCTAGAATTTTTAGTTGCAAATCATTTGCAGCAGTAACAGCAACTTACGTAGCTTAGTTGTAGTATTTTACTACCAGTACCTAATACAGTGACTGACACAAAGAAAGCATTCTAAAAAAAGAGAGAGAAAGAGAAACTGTGATAAATCAACTGCCTGTACAAATTAAATTTGTACACAACTCAATTCAAACGAATATGCAATATTGTACTAGGTGCTGGAACTACATAAAAAGATGACTCCTATCTCCTTACTTCATTGTGATAGTTCCATACCAAAGGTCTGCAAAAACTCAGATAATTCTGTCTCTAGGGTGGGGGAAGGTCAAGAAAAGAGAAAGGTGACATTGGAAATTGATTAGGACAATCTCTGGAAATCAGATTACACTCACATGATAAGATACTGCAGTATCAAGTCGGCTGTTCCTGACCAACATTTTATTAATGTTCCAAAATACCTATATCACCGATACCTTCAAGTAGTTCTTCCACCTGTCTAACTACTCAGATACAATAAACAAAAAAAAAGTTTAGTGAGAGGATTGCATATTAGTTTTTTATAAAGATGACTTGCTTATAAAATATTTTAAAGCCCAACTGATTAATAGTACCCACAGTGAAATGATAAAAAGCCACTCCTGACTCTATTTAATTTTTTTTTTTAATGGGCTAGATTCAGGAATCCGTACAATGCTCATGGTATTTCCTGACTGATTCCAAACACTCTGTCAGGAAAACAAAAACAAGTAAGAGCACCCAGACACATTTTTAAGATTTCACAATACTTGTTATTTCCTTGATATACATCTTATCACCATCACCCTGAAACTGGAATTTTAACGAAACAACGATAAATTTAGAGAATGCAAAAGGATGTCCTTGATGAAAATGACCCTAGCACATTCCTTCTATGGTTCAGATCTATGTACAATTAAAGCACAATAAACTACAAGAAAATAAACGTTAATGTTTTGTATCAGCGCTAGTATTTTCAGCTTTAAAAGCATATATTCAAACAAAATGATATGGAATGATTTTCAAGACATATTGCTTAATTTTAAAAAGCAGTAACGAAACCAACAACTTATTTAGCAGAATACTTCAGGGTGTAAATCCTCCTTTAAAATTTAATTTATACGTGTACCTACTAATGTCCATAAATACACCCAAAAGTCCTGGAAGGCTACCTACTTCTAGAAAAGGGACTGGATGTGGGAAAGGTGGTCAACAGGGACTTCTTATTTATTGTTAGACATTTTTAGGATGAACAGGTAAGTAATTTTTTGAATTTTAATTTTTATTCTTGTTATCTTTTCCATCTGAAGAGATGGCCAATACAAAAAATCTAAGAAGCCAGACACTGAGAAAAGGCCAACTGGACTGAGTTCAGGATCAAGGGCAAGAAGCCTAGCCCTAAGCCCTAGAAAGCTAATGGGCTGGGAAGCCTGCCTGCAGCTGCAGGCCCCTCCAGCCAGAGGCACTGGCAGAGACTTCAGATCACTAAGGTTTTCCAGACGTGTACGAGCATACTCTACTCCTGAAACCAGAGCTGAAAGATTCTTCCTACTGTTACAGCACCAATTCCCAGTGAAAACAACAAAGATACCAGAACAGGTATAACAGGCACCCCCGGAAAACCAGCCCTCATGGTTCAAAGTTCTGGTCCACAAAATTCAAACCACTTCAATAATGCATGCTCCTAGATACCTCAAAAAGTGAGCTTTTCAACATAGCAAACGATCAAAAACAGGATTTAGCACCAGACACATCAGAAAAGCAAAGATCGTCAAATTCCACTGAAATCCATGGCTAGTCAGTTTCTGTATTTATCTTCTTCGCAAAAAATTCAAATTAAAGTAAGTAAACCAGAGAAGTGTGCTTTCTTCCCACGTCTAATAAAACTGTCTCTTACAAATCATATCAAAGGCTATTTTCCAGAAACTAGATTACTCTCAGTTCAAAATAGAACGTAAGTGGCAACATATCATTTGCTATTCTTATGCTTTTTAGGCACTATTTTAATAATCCAATTATGAATATCATATGAAATCTCATTTGGGAGAGTCTGACCAGATGATTCAATGAAAATGAAGACATAGTATCATTATCTTTCAATTCACTTTACACATTGTATTCGGGAAACGTATTTATACGTTTTACGTTGACTGGTGGAGTGCGGGACACGTATAAATACGTGTTTTGTAGACTAGCGGTAGAATGCGGGTAACGTATAAATACATTTATTTTTATACTTTTTTATTGCTCTAAAGGGATGCTAACATGCAGATATACGAATTCCAAAGGACAAAATTTGGGTCTCTTTAACACAGACAATGGTGAATTATGTATGTATGTTTTAACGATTATCACACAAAAAAACACTTCTAAAACTTCATTCTTTCTTTTTTTACATACGATTAACGCAACAAAAAACACTACTAAAACGTCATTCTTCTTTTTTTTACAATGAAGTTTAAGAAAGAAAACTTCATTCTTTCTTTTTTTACACATTTGACGTACTTTTTTTCAAAATATTTTCAATAAATTGGAATTTTTACATATTTTATTACTTTTATTTCAATTTCCAGTGAGTTTTCCAGTATTTGTCTGTTTAAAATTTAAGAAAAATAATTCAGTATACATTTTATAGTAAATCACAAAAAGTTTCATTAAAAAAATATGTAAAACTAAAGTTATCGTAATTTTACTGAACGTTGCCATTTGCGCAAAACATTAGCAAAAATGACCAGCACCAACTGTTAGTAAGCGATAAAACCTACCTGCCGCCCAAGTGTTTATTTATGTATTTACTTATTTATTTATTTAAATTCTCACTTAGAGGATATTTTTCTTTTTACTTGATTTTAGAGAAGAAGGGAGAGAGAGAGAAACATCTAGGTGAGAGAGAAACATTGACTGGTTGCCTCCCGTACGTGCCTGGAGCAGGGATGGAACCCACAACCTAGGTATGTGCCCTGACTGGGAATGGAACCTGCAACCTTTTGGTGTATGGGATGATGCTCCAAACAACTGAACCACCTGGCCAGGGTTCAATTTACTTTTTAAATCTATAAATATGGAGTTTTAGTCTCCAGTTAAGATGTAAAAGTATTCTAGAGACATAGAGGAAAGACGGTGTGAAGAGGCAGAGAGGAGGCCATATGAAGAGAGAGGCAGAGACTAAAATTACGCCGACACAGGCCAAGTTACGTCTGGGGCTATCAGAAGCCAGAAGAGGCGGGAAGGATCCTCCCCAAGTCCCAGGTGGACCTCGGCCCTGTCACCTGATTTCAGGCTCCACATCTCCAAACTATGAGCCAATAAATTTCTGTTCTTTTAAAAGAAAAAAAAAAGACATTAAAGTATTCTAATAGTTTGTTTTCCACTAAGAAGTTTATCTCAACTTGATTGCTTACTCATGTTCAGCAACGTCAGGCAGATAGGCAGCATTCTCTTGGGATGGATGGGCCATAAAAACAACGTCAAGATTTTTAAAAGCCCCAGCTTCAATTAAATCAATTTTGCCACCACCATCTTCTTCTGCAGGGGTCCCCAGGACAATTACCTAGAAGGAAATACTGTGTCAGAACAAAACAACAAAAAATCCTAGTAGGCAAGTATCACACAAGTTCCCTTGCATTTCTTGCACATGCATTCACAACCTACATTACGGTGCTTAAACTATGGAGAGATACATGTTCTCTGACACTTAAATAATGCGTGCGCATACATCGATGGTGCTAAAGTAATCATAAGTTTTAATTTACATTATTATACAATTTGGTGTGAAGTATGTACTAAAGCTATTACAGGAAACTTTTCCTAATTTTACAACTCAATTTTACATAACTACGGACAAAGATGAAAAAGATAAATACTACACACTAAGTTCCTCAACATTCTTCGACTCATTTCTTACAGCTTTTTCTTGACTAAGCCTTTTAGTATATGTACATAATTATTCATAAGCACTTTATTTGTAAGGAAGTCTCCATTACTTATTAGTTTTCTTCACAACGACCGTGTGCGGTAGGTGAGCAATCTGTACCACTACTTCAGGGAGGGTGGTTTTGAGGTGTAGGGTGAAGTGTCCACTCTTGCTCTCGGTCACAGAGCAGGTTTTCAGGGAGAGCTGGGACTAGATGTTCAGACCTGTTCCTTACTGAACTACCTCATTAAAAGAACTTAATCCATTAATCCTTTATGAAGAGCATTAAGTAAATCTTAAGACTACAGTTAGAAAGAGCCAGCTATTACACAAAAGTACTAATTCGATTCCAACAGTTCAATCAGGCAGATTGATTGGTCACCAAACACCTAATTAAACAACAGAGAACTTTGCAGAATAAACATTTTACTTTGATATTTACGTTTAACTCCTTCAAACAATTTTTAAAGTAAAGAAAAATGATCTATAAACAACGAATATTACTTTCAAGATCACGCATCTGATGACTTCAAGTTAAATCTTGCTGACTTCTCTGAACTTCTCATAAACCCGGTTAAAGCTACACCTCTCCAGGCTTTCATGCAATGGCAAAGGATGCCCCATCCCAAATAAAACAAAAACCTAACCAGACGCAGAAACAAACCCTCAGGGGCAGAAAAGAGAAGGCAGCTAAACAGAAAAAGTCGCAAAAGATGGAAATGTTAGGATAAAAGTGAAAGGTTACTAGTATTGGAAAAAATTGGCTAAAGAATAAAATAAAACATTAGTCTTTCCCTTAACCTGAATGGTGATGACTGCATCTTAGCTCACAGAATTAAGGATTTATCACCTAGGAAAACAGTAACACAAGACTAAATTTGCCCTATGACAAACATAAATGACATTTTCCTATTTAAAGAACTGAGATATTTATTAAAACCACTGAATAAACATTAACTGAAAGATCAATTAATTTATGCAGTAAATGTTCATTCACTTCCCAGTTTTTTTGTATATTTCTAGAGGTTTGGTAGTTTTAATGACTGATAATACCCTACGACTGCCACGGACATAAGATTTTTGGGAAGCCTAATATGAAGAGGGGCTGTATATTTCCCTACGATAAGCACTTCCACTAGGGATTGCACATCCTAGCCAGCAAATTGCGGTGGCCTCTGATATCAAAAATAAGCCCTAAGGAAAACCAGGCTGGGTCAGTTAAGATGGAGGCCTAAGTAAACTCAGCTTGCTCCCTCATGCAACCAGAGCAAAAATTACAACTAAACTACAAAACAACTATCACCTTGCCGTGGCGGGTGTGGCTCAGTGGATTGAGCACTGGCCTGTGAACGAAAGGGTCCCTGGTTCGATTCCCAGTCCAGGCACATGCCTGGGTTGCAGGCCAGGTCCCCAGTTGGGAGTGCACGAGAGGCAACCACACATTGATGTTTCTCTCCCTCGCTTTCTCCCTCCCTTCCCCTCTCTCTAAAAATAAATAAATAAAATTTTTAAAAAACAAACAACTATCACCCAGAATCGTCAGAAAATCGAGCTGTTTGGAAGTCTGACAACCACATTTATCCAGAAAATGGGCACCCACCTGTGGTGGATAAAAATAGGGAGGGACACCTCTGGGGGGAGAGGGATCCCAGCCTCACACCAGACCACCCAACCTAAGGTTCCAGTGCTAAGAAGTTAAGTCCCCATAACTTCTGGTTGTAAAAACCAGCGGGGGTTAGGGCCACAGAAGAAACTTCAGGATTTTTCAGGCATCTCCTCTAAAAGGGACCACAATGTCCTTAGGACTTAGGGCCTGCAGACTCACTCCTGGGCTCCAGCACCAGAGTACACCAGGGCAATAGCTTGAAGGGCACCAGTGGCAAACGGGGAGAAATTAAAGTGTCTGGCATCAGGTTGAGTGCCAGGGGACAGCTTCCTCCTGGACAAAACTCCAGAGGCCAGGCAGCCACATTGTCCCCTTTCTGAGCCTTCCCCCACACAGAGCCACAGGATGGAGACCCCACATTGGAGGCTCCATGGACCTGGTTCACACAGGCTTCCCCACCCTGGCTCCACCCCATCCAACTTACAGGTGCCTTTTCTACAATAAGCCATGCTACTAAGACAGGGAGTCAAAACAGCTCTACCTAATACACAGAAGCAAACACAGGGATGCTGCCAAACATGGAGGCTGCCAAAATGACAAGGCAAAGAAATATGGCCCAAATGAAAGAACAGAACAAAACTCCAGAAAAACAACTAAACAAAATGGAGCTGAAAAACCTGATGCAGAGTTCAAAACACTGGTTATTAGGATGCTCAAGGAACTCATTGGGTACTTCAACAGCGAAAAAAAAAGACCCAGGAAGAAATGAAGATTACACTAAGCACACTTACCTACAACCTACATTACTCTATCCAGCAAAGCTATCGTCTAGAATCAAAGGGCATATAAAGTGCTTCCCAGACGAGGTAAAGCTCAAGGAGTTCATCATCATCAAGCCATTATTGTATGAAATGTTAAAGGGCCTTATTTAAGAAAAAGATCAAAACTATGAACATTAAAATGACAATAAATTCACAACTATCAACAATTGAATTGAAAAACAACCTAAACATACGAGGAGAACAGAAACAGAATCATAGATATGGAGATCATTTGGAGGGTTATCAGCTGGAAGGGAGAAGGGGGAGAGTGGGAGAAAGGTGCAGGGATTAAGAAGTACAAATTGGTAGGTACACAATAGACAGGAGGAAGTTAACAGTATAGGAAATGGAGTAGCCAAAGAACTTATATGCATGACCTATGGACATGAACTAAGGGTGCACATGAATTGCAGGAGGGAATGGGGTATTGGGTAGAAGGGGGCAAAGGAGGAAAATGGGTTAACTGTAATAGCATAATCAATTATATATATAAAGGCTGGGTTCTAAGTTCTTTCATAAACGAGAACCCACTCAATTCTTTACAACTACATACGAGGAAACCTCAAAATCTGCACTGTCGCTAGATCCACAACTCCTTAAGTTTTATTCAAGAGTTCTGCCCTCGGGCACAGGTGAGGCTAGGTTGCCTAGTGCCATCCCTTGCACCTGCTCTGGGGCCGGAGGACACAAGTGCGCACGGAATGCATACGCGTCCTTCTATTCCCGTGTAGGTACCGGCTGGGACAGGCGATGGGAGTTCCACGCCCGGCCATTCCCCCCGCCCCCGCCTCACCTTTACCGGCGGAGGCGGCCCAGGGAGGCCCTCCAGAGCCCCTTTCAAGCCCAGCGCCGCGGCCGCCCCGACCTCGGCAATTAGGTTGTGGCCGCATGCGTGCCCGATGCCGGGCAGCGCGTCGTACTCGCAGAGAAAGCCCAGGTGCAGAGGGCTCTGTGACACCTGGACCCCCGATGTCTCCCACTCGGCACGGAAGGCCGTGGCCAGGTGGTAGTGCGGCTGCACCATCCAAGAGGCGGCTGGTGGCTCGCACTGGAAGAAGCGCGTTAGCACGCCGTGGGCACGGTGCTCTTCGTAGGCCAGCTCGGGCTCGCTCCAGATTGCGTGGCTCAGGGCCCCTAAGCGGTCGGCCGCCTCATCGATGCGCTCCGCGGCGCGCAGCTTCAGCAGCTCCAACTCAGAGGCGCCGCCGCAGGCGACCCCCTCCACAGGTCGCTCCTCTCCAGGTCTCATCGCGCCCCAAACCGGTGACCTGCCACCACTCCGCTCGAATGCCACCTTGATCGCTTCCTTCTAGCGCACCCCGCGCCTGCGCACGCTCCCAGAGGCCGCGAGAACTCGTGCGGTGCGCGCAGGCCGGCTGCACTTCTCGCCGGAGACCGATCCCCCGTCCCCGGGACCCCGCCTCCAGCCGCTCGCCGGGGACTCGGTCCGCCCTTTCTGCAGCCCGCAGGTGCTCCGCCCCGGGGAGGGGGCCGAGGCCGAGACCAGGAGCTCTTGGAAAAACCCGGGGATGAGGGACTCTTCTCCCTACTCCTTAGCTGTCCAGACAAGCGAATGAAGCTGTCAAGTTATTACTTTTCCGCTATTGTTTATTTCCCACAGCAGCGGAACGAGACTGGTTTTATTGGTTAATAGACATCAGAGACAGACCAAGTGGAACACAGTCCCTTGAAAAACACCAGTGGCCTAAAACAGTAATAAAAAAATTGTACAAGGTTTTTAGTTCATAAAACTACAAAGGTTGCTGTATTATTTAAAAGCTGCAAGTATAGTTTTTTTTTTAAATTAGAATCAAAACTTACTAATATAGCAAGTGTCTAGTATAGCATCTGGAATATAGTAAGCACACATACACTAGCTAGTATAGTCTGAATAGAGTAAAACTATGAATTTTAAATCAGTTTTTAAAACTGTTGTTTTTGAGGGTTTTTTTTTTTTTTTTTTTGGTAAAGATTTTAGTCTCATCGGGCCTCGCATGCCACCTTTCTCTTCCTCCCTGCTATCTACAGAGGTGGCAGCGGTCTCTTACTCGGCACCATGGCTGCCCTCAGATCCCTTGTGAAACCCAAGATTGTCAAACAGAGGACCAAGAAGTTCATCCGGCACCAGTCACACCAATACGTCAAAATTAAGTGGAACTGGAGGAAACCCAGAGGCATTGACAGCAGGGTGCACAGAACATTCAAGGGCCCGATCTTGATGCCCAACGTTGGTTGTGGGAGCAAAAAGAAAACAAAGCGCATGCTGCCCGGTGGCTTTCAGAAGTTCCTGGTCCCCAACTTCAAGGAGCTTGAAGTGCTGCTGATGTGCCACAAATCTGACTGTGCTGAGATTGCTCACAACGTCTCTTCAAAGAATGGCAATGCCATTGTGGAAAGAGCGGCTCAGCGGCCATCACATCACCTATGCCAATGCCAGGCTGTGCAGTGAAGAAAATGAAAAGACAGATTGTGTACACACTGTATTTGTGCTGATAAAACCATAAAATTCTGCCATCTGCCAAAAAAAAAAAGATTTTATTTATTTATTTTTAGAGGGGAAGGGAGGGAGATAGGGAGAGAAACAGTGCAATACTAGAGAAACACAGATCTGCTGCTTCCTGCAGGCCCCTAGCCCAGCAACCCAGGCACTGTCCTGATGGGAATCCCACGGGGTCTTTTCTATTTGCGAGAGTGACACCCAATCCACTGAGCCACACCAGTCAGGGCTAAAGGAGGTTTTTAAAAGCCCAAACCAGAGAGTTAATAAAAAGATTTATGGTCATACTTATTCATACTATATTGTTTTATTTGGATGTTTGTTTTGACTAGCAGTAGCTTTGAAAGAACATGTGACTGGTTTCATTTATAACTTTGATGCTGAACTCAAGTAACGTGATATGTGCAGCTGGTGTTCACATAACTGGGTTCTAAGTTACCCAATGAAGAAATTCAAGATGCCATGTTCTTTCTCCAGAGTGAAGCACAAAGTCTGCAAAACTGTCCATGATACCATGCCTATTGATAGCACTGAAGAACTTCGTGTTCCAAGGTGTTCCACATTGTGGAGGAGAGGGATTCCGTGGCATTATCTCAGTCTGATGCATAAGCTAGCCCAGGGGCCAGAAAGGAGATTCATACCGCAAACTCCCCTTAGACACTGACTGACTGTAATCCATATTCACCCTGACTTACCAGAACCCCTTCCCCTCCCTCCTGCTACGTCTTGGTTCCTGGAACAGGCCGTTGTCCTGACCTGGTCAGGCAGGTGAGATAATTTTCATACCTGGTATCCAGTATCCATGACTGTCTCACCTTGTCCTCTGTAATTCTCTGGCACATGCCAAGTGGGATAGGGATCCATTTTGTCTTGAAGCCACCCAAGACCAACCTCAATGTAAGCTTCCCTTAGAAAACTCTCCTGACTATCACACTGCAAGGGGCTGCCACTTTCCCTGGTGCTGTAGGAGACAGATTCTCAGTCCCAGGACTTTTTCCAGGGTCTTCCTATACTAACACACTTATTAAAAGCTTCCACAAGCCTTTCCTATTCTACTATCTTATTCCTTAATTTGTCACAGGTAGGTTAAATGGGACACAATATATTCAGATAATAAGACATGTATTTTCTGAAAATAAATCTAAGGAAGCTAATATATGTGTGGACTACCTACCTACTACAGTTCTTCACTACTAACAATATCAGAGTGAATGTCACATTCTAAATCTGAGAATACTGTCATTCAGTAAACACTCTAACTGAAATTCATCCTTAAAGACAACAAATGCGGTGGCAAATTTCTGGGTCCCCTTATCTATAATTATTAAATCTTACCCTGGTATGCTTCTGACAGAAATACCCCCTACTCAGAAATAATATTGAGATTCAACACCATTGTGTTCAGTTAGTTGGCTACAAGAAAGGCCCACATGAACAAAACCAATCGGTACGTGGCATTTGTAGAGCACTTACCCTGTGGCAGGCACTTCACAGGTGCTAAGTGCTTTACGGGTATTAACTCACTCACCCCTTATGACAACCTATGTCGTTGTTTATCTTCGCTCTACAGATGCAGCACCCAAGATGACAGATCAGTAAGTAGCAGACTGAATATACAACAGAAGCCAATCTGTCTCCAGTGGCCACATATCAGAACACATACAAACACTCATTTGGAATAAATTTTCTTCAACAACTAACTCTATGTTTGACATCAGTAGAACCCCTGTTTGCTTATTCTTATCAGCAGCTATAAACAATGACAGAAAAAGGGCACATGTAAATTCCATATAGAAGCTGTTATTTATATTTGTTATGAACTAGCGAAGCTGTCCCCCGAGGTGGTAGAAAGCTTCATTTCAAGCTATGTTCCACGTGTGCACACATGCATGTATGTATGTGTTGGGTTTCCGTGGTTGACCACTATATTTCTTTGCAGCCTTGAATTAATTTATTTAACAAAGTGTGGCAATTTGTTGAATGTATATCTTGAACTCTTCAGTTGTTAAATTCCTTTGTTTTCCCCTGCATTCCTCAGCACCTAACGTGGTATGGTGGCGACACAGTCCTTCCTCCTTGTCAACAAAGGTTTGTTGGCTGACTATTCTTCTTGACTCTCAGAAGCTGACTGAGTAATAATGACATTTAACCATTCAACTATGCTATCTGCAGGCATTTTTGTCCTATAGACAATTTTATGCTTCTCCTTAGACTTCTCAGTTCTTTACCTGTGGGAGTTGACAGGCAGAAACACTGGCTTCTGGAAGCTCTTGGAATTAGACATATGACCTCTTTAAATCTGGTCAGCTCAGTATTTCTTACTATTACTTTCATTTCTACCCATTATATGCATAAAACTGCTGTGAAAAAATCTGTAACTTTTTTTACTAGAAACAAAAAAATTAGAATGAGTCCCTTCCTTTAGCTGCTGCTATCTCTGAAAAAATAACACAGTACCTGGAATTGAGTATTAAGAAGTTAATTTTGACCTCTGTTACAGAGTGGGACTGGCAGTGGGTAGAGACAGTTCTCACAAGAGGACCGGTTTTAAAGTATAAAGATACCTCTTTTGCTGCTCAGATAACCAGCTGCCATCACAACTGACTCAATAACTTTCAGAGCAGGAAACTTAGGACAAATGAGTGTTTTGGTGGGAAGAGTACCTCAAAGATTTTCTTTACCACGGGAAAGCAACATGATTTGTGATTGAAATAGTAGCCAAATTTATGAGATGATACTGGATATTAGTTTGGACTTCAGGTATGGAAGTCCTTTTGGCAAGACAATAGACATATATGGTTTATAGTCTTTTATTTATTTTTGGTTTGAGATTTCATTTATTGGAGAACGGTTTGCAAGATCAGTATTTCTTTTTCTTAAATCACTTTAATGGTTTATATTCTTTTAATTAGGATAAAATAATAAAATAAATGCCCGGCTGGTGTAGCTCAGTGGATTGAGCGCGGACTGGGAGCCAAAAGGTCCTGGTTCAATTCCCAGTCGGGGCACATGCCTGGTTTGCGGGCCAGGTCCCCAGTGGGGGCCATGTGGGAGGCAACCATACATTGCTCTTTCTCCCTCCCTTCTCCTCTCTCTAAAAAATAAATAAATAAAATATTGAAAAATAATAATAAAAATAAGATCCCCAACACAGACTTTCAAAGCATGACCTAAAGGAGAAGAAAAAAATACTTTGACAACACAGAAAAAGAAATGAAGTGAAAAATAAAATGAAGACAATTAGAGGAGAGCAAAGGCAAACAGAAGGTGCTGGGGTGGGGAAGGAATAAAAAGTGTTAAAATTATTTCATCCATATAGATAATGCAGATATTTTACCAGAAAATAAAACAAAATCCTTACATTAAAGCTTTCAAAAATATAGAATAAAGGAAATATTTCCAAAAGTACACACAAATCTTTCCTATTTTCTTTCCATTTTAAAAATATTTGCAACCTGAACAATTTTCTGCAGAACCACTCCCTGGCACTGCATGATTTGGGGCTGCCACTGGCAGCACTCAGAGCAAGGCAAATACAGTGTCACTTTAGGGGACTTACTAGTCCTTAACAACATCCCCCTAGTCTGTCCCTGCTACCCCCCAGATATTCAATAGTATCTCCAGACATTTATCTCTCTAACTGATATCATCTACTAGATAGCACATTTAAGAAATCGATTCTGGGTTAACGTCTTGAAAAAAACTTGCTGTCGTTTGTCAGAAAGCAGCAAACTAAGAGAGTAGGTTAGCCAAAAGGTGAATTTTGATTGGGGGTGAAGGGACATAGAGGAATTGTGTACACATTATTAAGGAATTAAACTTTATCTAGACAATGGGTAATTATTGGATGTTATATCAGCCAGAGAGAGGTAAAACCAGGTTTTTCTTCTGGAAGAATAATTAATGACCACAAGGAGGATGAATTGGAAATAGAGAGATTTTGGTCTGAGACACAGTAGAAGTTCCCTGCAAAGTCCCAGGATTCCAGAAGCATTCCACAGGCAGAGGTAGCCAGACTTCTCTGCCCAACACATGCCTGATGAATGTGTTTGGGGGAGGGAGAGTGATGGAGAAAAGGAGGAAAGATGACTGAGGTTTGTAGTGTGAACAGCTGGGTAGGTGGTACAGTCATTAAACAAAATAGGGGCAATGAGACAGTTGGGGCAAGTGTGATAATCATGTCAAGAGGAGGTGACACCTGCTCTCTGAGAGACTAGAGGTGGTGATAAAGAAAGTGCAGGAGATAAGGAAAGTGCATTTCTACATTAGCTATTATGCATAATGATTATACCCAGAGGAGAATTAAACCACCTCAGGGAGTGACTAGGAAGGAAAAAATTTAAGCTGAGGAAGAAACTCTGGAAAACAAAAACAAAGGGATTGATTTTATTCTTTTTTGTGGCTGAGTAATATTCCATTGCATTTATATTTGTACCACATCTTCTTTATTCATTCATCTATCGATGTACAGTTAGATTGCTTCCTTATGTTGGCTTTTGTGAATAAGTCAGACAAAGAAAGACACATACCATATGATTTTTTTTTAAAGATTTTATTTATTTATCTTTAGAGAGAGGGGAAGGAAGGGAGACAGAGAGGAAGAGAAACAGCAATGTATGGTTGCTCCTCACATGGCCCTCACTGGGGACCTGGCCCGCAACCCAGGCATGTGCCCTGACTGGGAATCAAACTGGGACTCTTTGGTTCCCAGCCCGCGCTCAATCCACTGAGCTACACCAGCCAGGGCTACTGTATGATTTTTAAATACATGAACAAAACAGAAACAAATTCATAGATATGGAGAACAAATTGATGGTTACCAGACTGGAGGGAGTTGGGTTATGGGTCAAAAAGGTGAAAGGGGTTAAGAAGCACCAATTGCCAGTTATAAAAATAGTCACAGGGATGCAAATGCAAAATACAGTATAGGAAAAATAGTCAATAATCTTGTAAAAACTACGTATGGTGTTAGCTATGTAGTAGACTTACCAGGGTAAAAACTTCTTAAGTTATATAAATATCCAATCACTATTTGTACACTTGAAACTAATATTATATTGTCTGTCAACTGTAATTAAAATATAAGTTAAAAAACAAAAATAAAAAACAAAGGATTGAGCAAAAATGTCTGGCAAACACTTGTTTCTTTTGGGTTAGGTTTTATTACACTCGTTTCTAACTTTTGTGTAGATAACTTCAAATGGCCCACAAGGTGGAGGCAGCTATTTTGAAGCCTGGAATGTCTGGCGCACAGTTACTTGAGGCTTCCTTTGGCTTCCCTCCCTCTCAGCAGTGACATTAGCTGCTCTGCGGACCACAGCTGCTCCTGGAAATGAAGAGAGTAAGGTTCCTGCAGAGGAGAAGCCTCGCCTTTGCCCTGATTCCCTAGGGCTTGTGTAGTACAGCCCAGTGAGGAGGTAGCCCTGCTTGTGCTGGATGAGAATATTTCTCTCCTAAGGTTATGGTTCAGGAAAATGAAGAGACCTTTTATTGCTTCCCTACCCTTACTGATAAAATGTTTAGATCTTGGAATCGATCCTGTGTTTGAGGGTCTTTAAAGAGATTCCTCTCTCAATGTGCACACCTTGACCATGTGCACACCATCATTAACCATGATTAATAACGACCTTCACTATGGATTCATTTCTCAAACTTCTTGGTCTTTTTTTAGTACCTCATTGAAGTTTTTTTTAATATATTTTATTGATTATGCTATCACAGTTGTCCCATTTCCCCCCTTTATTCCCCTCCGCCCTGCACACCTTTCCCACCCACGTCCCCCCCCACCCCCTTCGTTCATGTCCCTGGGTACATATAAGTTCTTCGGCTTCTCCATTTCCTGTACTATTCTAAACTTCTCCCTGTCTATTTTGTACTTACTATTTATGCTTCTTAATCTCTGTACCTTTTCCCCACTCCCCCATCCCCTAAACCGCTGATAATCCTCCATGTGATCTCCATTTCTGTGATTCTGTTCCTGTTCTAGTTGTCTGCTTAGTTCATTTTTATTTTTGTTTTTTAGGTTCAGTTGTTGATAGTTGTGAGTTTGTTGTCATTTTACTGTTCATATTAATCTTCTTCTTTTTCTTAGATAAGTGCCTTTAACATTTCATATCATAAGGGCTGGTGATGATGAACTCCTTTAACTTGACATTATCTGGGAAGCACTTTATCTGCTCTTCCATTCTAAATGACAGCTTTGCTGGATAGAGTAATCTTGAATGTAGGTCCTTGCCTTTCATGACTTCGAGTACTTCTTTCCAGACCCTTCTTGCCTGCAAGGTTTCTTTTGAGAAATCAGCTGATAGTCTTATGGGAACTCCTTTGTAGGTAACTGTCTCCTTTTGTCTTGCTGCTTTTAAGATTCTTGCCTTATCTTTAATCTTGGATAATGTAATTATGATGTGCCTTGGTGTGTTCCTCTTTGGATCCAACTTCTCTGGGACTCTCTGAGCTTCCTGGACTTCCTAAAAGTCTATTTCCTTTGCCATATTGGGGACGTTCTCCTTCATTGTTTTTTCAAATAAGTTTTCAATTTCTTGCTCTTCCTCTTCTCCTGGCACCCCTATGATTTGGATGTTGGAACATTTAAAGTTGTCCTGTAGGTTCCTAAGCTCTGCTCATGTTTTTGAATTCTTGTTTCTTCATTCTGTTCTGGTTGAATGTTTATTTCTTCCTTCTGGTCCAAACCATTGATTTGAGTCCCCATTTCCTTCCCTTCACTGTTGGTTCTCTGTACATTTTCCTTTATTTCACTTTTCATAGCCTTCACTTTTTCCTCTGTTTTATGACCATATTCAACCAATTCTGTGAGCATTCTGATTACTGGTGTTTTGAACTCTGCATCTGATAGGTTGGCTATCTCTTCATCACTTAGTTGTATTTTTTCTGGAGCTTTGATCTGTTCTTTTGTTTGGGATATATATATATATTTTTATTTTTTATTTTTTATTTTATTTTATTTTTTTTTTTTTTGTCTCAGCTCTCCTGTTACATACCAGCTTCTGCCTTGCCCTCCTGGTCCCTTGCCATGCCGTGCTTTCTCTCTGCCCTGGTGTCTGTCTCTGCCCCTCCTACAGGTCTAGATGAATGCTTCTTCTTTAACTTCTTGGTTGTCGGACTTCCATACAGTTTGATTTTCTGTCAGTTCTGGGTGCTTTTTGTTTTAAAATTTGTTGTTGTCTTTCTTTTGGTTGTGTGAGGAAGCAAAGTACTATCTACCTATGCCTCCATCTTGGTCAGAAGTCCTATTTCTGATACGACAAGACATTCCAGGCTTATCCCATGCATCTCCTGTCCCAGACAGGGCATTGCTCATTCTTCCAAAGTCATGATTCCTTTTGGGAAAAATAGCCTGGGCTCTAGGAGTGCCAAATGGCACTGGACTAGTCATTGTTTCTAAGCCTTTTCAGTAGACAAAGGTAAGAATTTTTTTTAATTGAGATATAATTGATATAATATAACATTGTGTTAATTTTAAGTGTACAGCAGGTCCTGGAATAGCATTATTTCCTTATTTCAATCAACTTTGTTTTGTTATAATGTTAATGAGGTGCCCTAGGAACTTAACTCTTGTACATGTCAGTTAGCCTATGGTAAAACTGGGTTATGCATTGTTTCGCTTAAAGTCACAGAACCTGTGGAAGTTAAGCAAGGACTTACAGTATAAAATAAGAATTTGATATATATCGACTCTATATATAATGCAAAATGATTACAATAGTTAATATCTATCAACACAAATAGTTACAAAGTTTTGTTTTCTTATAATGAGAACTTTTAAGATTTACTCTCGTAGCAACTTTAAATTAGATAAAACAGTATTGTTAACTATAGTCACCATACTGTACATTAAATTCCCAGGATTTATTTTCTTATAACTAGAAGTTTGTACCTTTTGATCAGCTTCATCCATTTTGCCCACCCCTACCCCCGCCTTTGGTAACCACCAATCTGTTTTCTGTATCTATAAGCTTTGATTTTTTTTTAAGATTCCAGATATAAATGAGATTATACAATATTTGTCTTTCTCAAGAAACATTTTAAAGAGAAAATATGTCACTTGCAAGAACCTTTTAATTGATCTGCTTGTACCAGTCTCTGCTTGTATCATACTTCCTCCAATACATCCTCAACTTTCTGTCAGAATCATCCTTATAAAACATGTATCTGATCTTAATCCTCTTCTTAAAAACCTCTGATAGAGGCCCATTGCCAAAAGAATTAAGCCAAAGCTCCTTGGCATGGTATACATACAAGAGCCTCTCAAAACCTAGCTCCTAATCTCCATTCCAACCTTGTTAGCCTTCATTCTTCTGTCCTCTAGAGCTCAGTACACTATACTAGTCCCAGTACACTATGCCTTTGCTCATCCAGTTCGCTTCCCCTGAAATGCCTTGGGGTTTTTTTTTTTATTCCTTGATATTTATATTCATCTTTCAATAAATAGTGCAAGTATCAGTTGTCTCTAAAATAACTTTCCCATGGAGAACTAATCTGTTTCCACCATGTCCTACACGGTACTCTGAAAACTAATGAAACTGTATAATGTGGTTTGTTTACATGCGTGTCTCTCCAGCTAGAATGTCTCCCAAAGTGTAGGACACTTATTATTGATGATGCTACTATCCATGGTTTCATGTTACACTGATGCAGTATTAAATATTGAATTGTATAGTGTAAGCATATTCCTCTTTTACATTAGGAAGAAAGTTTTAGTTTGGTGTTAGTATGGCTTTAACAGCTTTTTGCTGTGTAATTAATTTCCCTTTTAAAAGAGAGAGGCTTTTAAACTTTGCAGATCAAAGGAATTGGCTAGAATTTACATTTTACATGTTTTTTTTCATGATTTTTCTAGTGATTACATGTCTATGAGACTTTTAAAATTAATATTGGTGATAAAGTTTTCTTTTAAAATAAAAGTAAGTTAAATTAAAGGAAAATAGTAAGCATATTATGGCAAAGCAGTACATCATTACGGCAAAAATCTTGTAGGATATACGGAAATGACTTTAAGTCTGGGAAATAGGTCCTTCAGAATTAGGAGGCATAATGTCTTTTTTCATTGTCAGTTCCTAGAGCTATGCTTAACATATAGCACATCACCACTAAACAGCTGTTAAATTATGTTACAAGAAACCTCCACCTCCAAATTTTTAGGACCCAATGTCATGTTTTTTTAGTGACAGGCTTTCTCTAAGCTGGCTTTTCTGAAAAAGTTAAATACGACACTAGTAATAATGGTAATAAATATCCATTATTACCATATAAATGACCTTTTAAATTATTTCCTATAGTTACAGTGGGAGAAATCCAATTCACAAGAGGATACGATCACAGATTCTCCAACTGGATTGTGTGAAACGATGTCTAATAAGCCGAAGTTCAGGGCAACAGAAGAATGTTTACAATACATCCTATACGAATCACATCGCTCCTCCCCTTCACGGTCACGGTACACTTTGAGAAAGGGTAGACCAGGGCAGCCCTTACTGGAGGAGAGCTAGCGCCATCTGTTGAGGAGTTCACAGCACAAGATGATATTCACTATCAGGCGACTTCATTAATCCTGAATGTATACCTTCAGAGCACTTTTCATCACACAAATTTCAAGACGCTCACACATACCCAAATACAATTTAATTTTTAATCACTTCTACCTCTCCGATATGACAGTCAAAACCAAAACTAGTTAATTGGATTAAAATATACTAGTCTTTCATGGTTTGGCTCCTTAATTACAGACTTGATAATCAGCCTACTTTGATCCACTTAAGAAATGGAAGAAAATATACTATAGGATTGCTTTAGAATAACAAATATGTATTGCTCAGTCTTACAAACCAGCCTTGGCGTCTCTTGATTATCTGTGGTAATTAGTATGAGTTAATGATGGTCTACTATGCACCAGGAACTGTTGAATTTTAAACTTTATTAATAACCCAGAAACAATAATTTTCTACTTTCAAACTCTTTTCTCCAAAATCTATTGATGAACTTGAGAGGTGTGTTTCTTTTCTCTGCCATGTGGAATAATAGATGCTCCAGAGTGACAAAAAGGGTAGAAGAGGAAGTTGGCTTAAAGCGGACAATGGAGAATGAGGGGGCAAGGCCTAAGCGCTCAGATGCTAATGACAAGTTAGCTATCAGCAGCTCCCTCAGAGACAGGGCCTGGGAGTAAAGGTTCAAACATTAGAAACAGATGTGCCTCTATTTTCAACATAACTTACAGACTACTGATTTTAAAATATTTGTTCACTAAGACAAGTTTTAACAAGTTGAGAAAGATTCTGATTTTCTTTTACTATATTCTTTATGGAACTGTAATTTCAATAAAAACTTTAAAATCTATTTACTCTTAAAAAGTGAGGTAAAGTGTCATAGTCTCTGATGAGAATCTTAACCATTTTCCTGAAATATTTTCCAATTTGAGTCTATCTCTACAGGGAAAAAGCAAGAAACATTAGATTGTACTTTTGCTTTATTTATATTTTATTGAGATATAACTGACATACCATGGTGTAAGTTTAAGGGGTATGACTGTTGATTTGACACATTTACACATTGCAACATGATTACCACTATAGTATTTGCTAACACCTCCATCAATTCACATAATTATTATGGAGACAATAAACTGTAATTTAAAAAAATTAAACGGAAAGGAAGTAGAAGTTGATGCAAAGAACAGTACATTAAACTCTGATGTAAAAAAGGGGCTATAGTTATTAAACAATTGTCAGATTTTGCCAGTGGTATACTCTTTGGGAATTCTCTGGCAATTTAGAGAGAACATCAACTCTCCAAAGCCTGTGAGTACCCTTTAGTGCCTTCAAACAATGATTCATTAAAGTGATAGTTTTGCTAAATGGCACCTCACTAAATTCTAGGACTTGGGATAAATAAGAATGTTTGTGAATCGGGTAAATGGGATTATGTCCCCTGACAAACAGGGTATTCTGTCTTGATCCCAGTCTCTTCCCTACTTCTTTTCTTTATTTTTCAAGTTTTTAACAAAAGTTATATATAAAATTACTTTATTCCTGCATCTTCTCAATTGTTTCTCCCTTGTATTTGCCCTTTTCCTTTCCTACTTGGTGAGATTTGGCTTTATGATCAAGGATCTTTTAGCCGTCTTTAGTCCAATGATGACCGCCTTGCTGGGGTGAGTGCCCACATGGACAATTGCACCGTTAGCTTTCTCCTGTTGCACTCATTCAATGCGGATGACACATTTCTTCCTGTACACCTGACTGCTTTGCCGATTTGCTGCCCTTTGTAATGTCCTTGCACAATCTGAACTTCATCATCCTTTTGGTTGGGCATGGATCGAACATTGTACTTCTGTCTCAACTCTTTGGAAAGAGAAGACAGATTATAATCTTCCTGCGAATGTGGGAAGGTGCATTGAAATGCCTGTTACGGTTCTTGAACCAGTCAGAAGTCACAAAGGGATTGAACTTCATTTTGACTGCTGGTGCCTCTGTGATGGCTGCAAAAGGGAAGAGCTCCCTGCTTCTTTAAATGTCAAGGGAAACCTAAGAAACAGCTTCATTAGCTACTCATGTCAGTTGGTTTAAGGACCTGGTCAAGATACTGGTGAAGCCTAGCATTGCGTAACATTCTTTTGTTGCCTATGCCTGACAATGTCCCCCCTCAGGTCTTCCAACTAGAAAGCAGTTCACTTACACTTTTTTACACTTGGCTGCCTCAAATCAGATTTGGAAATAGAGCATACCCTTTTATGTAACATAAATAATTTGGCTTGAGCACATAGTCTACTTATTATTTTAAATAAAAATTGTATACATTTAAGGTGTAAAACATGAGTATTTGATATACAGTGAAATTACTACAGTCAAGCTAATGAACACATCCATTTCTTCACAGTTACTATTTCCACAACTTATTTTAAATCAACTCCAGCTACCTTTAAAATCTTCAGTTGAGTCTCCCTCCAGTTTAATACCCTTTCCTCAGATACTTTCATTAATAGGAACAGAAAAAAACTCACTCCCAATCCACAGTAAGCCTTTTCACATACTCTTTAAAAAAAAAAAGATTTTATTTATTTATTTTAGAGAGAGGGGAAGGGAGGGAGAAAGAGAGGGAGAGAAACAGCAATGTGTGGTTGCCTCTCACATGGCCCCCACTGGGGACCTGGCCTGCCACCCAGGCATGTGCCCTGACTGGGAATAGAACCGGGACCCTCTGGTTCCCAGCCTGCGCTCAATCCACTGAGCTACACCAGCCAGGGCATAAGAGCTTTTTTTTCAAATTGTAAAGAGCTTTGCAGGGTTTTTCCAATTATAAAAAGCATTTTAAAAATAATCTGACAGTACCAAAGGTATGAAGAAAGAAAATATCAGAGTGTAATGCTTCTACTGAAAAAAATGTATTTATATATGAACATGCATATATATATATATATATATATACACACATATATATATAACTAGATAGTTCATAGTTTACATGGAGTCTAGTGAATTTTTACACCACTTAATATGTCAGGGAATAGGTGTATTAATAACTCCCACCTCCTATCAAGTCAAATCTCTTTTCTCTGCAAGATCAGTGTAGTGGATTGAATGATGTGGTCCCAGAAAAGATATGTCCAAGTCCTAACCCCCCTTTATTTGACTGTGTTAGGAAAAAAGGGTCTTTGCAGGTACAATTACAGATCTGGAAATGAGATCCTAGATTACCTGGGTGGGCCCTAGGTCCTATGACAAGTGTCCTGATAAGACACAGAGAGAAGTTCGTGTCAGATGGAGGCAGAAATTACAGGTGCGCAACCACAAGCCAAAGAGTATCTGGAGGCACCAGAGACTGAAGTTTCCCCTAGTGACTTCAGTGGGAGTATGGCCCTGCCAACACCTTGATTTCAGATTTCTGGCCTCCAGAACTGTGAATTTGTCATTTTAAACCACTGATTTTGTGGTAGTTTGTTACACCAGTCCTAGGAAACCAATATAGGCAGTGTTCTAGACTTTTCCTACTATAAACCCAGCCTGCCCTCCAGGCTCATTTTCCTGTTCTCCAGCTTTATGCTCCTGTTTGCCTCCTTTGATTTCCTATACTGCCTTTGCACATGCTGTTCCAGTGCATGGATTATTCATCTCCATTCTTCAAATCTCTCCAAAACCTCTTCAGGAAAAAGTTCAGTGACCCTCTCTAGCCATGCTTGTCAAGCCACATAAGGTCCCCTCTTAGCATTCTATAGCTCTTTGCATAGCCCTTATCATTGTTTATATATTTATGTGATTATTAGATTCTGCCACCTTACCAAATTGTAAGTTTCATAAGAATAGGAACCGAGCCCCTGCCCACCCCCCATTATATTCCCTGTCTAGCCCTGTGCCTGCTATGCATAGCAATTCTTTTCTGAATGAAGGGCCACTCTTACAGAAGTGTTTGCAAACCTTGGGACTCTCAGTTTTTTAATCCACTGTGGGCTAAGTAGGGTGACCACATTATTTCTCCTCAAAAACTGACCACTTCTGAGAATGAAAGGGGGTGCCATTAACAA
>PVJI01013542.1:0-47321 GCA_004026765.1 Micronycteris hirsuta
TTCTCCTGTCCATGGTGGCGTGTCCCCTACGTTCCAGCAAAGCGGGGCACGAAGCCCGCAGGGGTCCCCTGTCAACGGCATGGGCCCCACTCCCAGCTCTGCTGCATCTCAACGCAAATGAACAGTTTTCCTTCCTTCCCTTTTCACCGTCCTGCACTAAGTCTAGAAGTCGGTCTGCAGCCCGTGCTGGCTTTTGCCTACACACGGTTTCACGGTTAGCACCAAGTCCAAGTTCGCCCATGTAATTCATGACAGGACACTCTCTCGGGCTTGCTCTGCAGGCCAGAGCACTTGCTTTCTTTCTGTGGGAAGCACAGACAGCATGTCCACTGGAGCAGATCACAGGCTCCCTGGACTCTGTTCGAATTTCCAGTATTTCCACTTATTGATAGCTCACGATAATGAACTTAAGAAGGGCTGGAAAAGGCCCTGGCTGGTGTAGCTCAGTGGATTGAGTGCGGGCTGAGAACCAAAGTGTCATAGGTTCGATTCCCAGTCAGGGCACATGCCTGGGTTGCGGGCCAGGTCCCCAGTGAGGGCCATGTGAGAGGCAACCATACATTGCTCTTTCTCCCTCCCTTCTCCTCTCTCTAAAAATAAATAAATAAAATCTTTAAAAATAATTTTTTTTAGAAAAAAAAAGAAGGGCTGGAAAAGGGAAAATCAAAGGAATGCACCTTAAAACGCCTCTTCAGGTACTGAAAATTTTATTTTCTAGTCTTAGTCAATTTTGGGAACAATTCACAGTTATAATAATTCCAAATGGGTACAAGATAAATTTATATATTGTAAAGAAGAAGAAAAAAAAATACATTCCCAGACCCAAAAGGATGATTATTCAGCTTTAGACTATGATATTAGATATCATTTTATTTTCAGGGCTTTTTTAATTTTTGCCAATTACCTAGTTCTCAACCACTTCGATGCTCACCACCCCCAAACACAGACGAAAGCGTGTGAGTGGGTGCCTTTTCCCTCCTTCAGTTTTGAGATGACGTGGAGTGTATTTGGGCTCCTGCATGATTTCGCCATGAAAGTCACTTAGGTCTTAAAATGACCAACAGTGAAATCATCGTGTGATATTACAGAGATGAGTAGGTAAAAAGAACGCGTACATATAACCTTTGCATCAACACATCTCCACAGACAGCTCCCACAGTAAGAACGCTAAGATACGGGCGGCCCCACTGAAGTCCGTTTCAAGGTTTCTGGCTCACTCTCTGGACGCCGGCTTCACCATGGAAACCAAAAGGCAAAGGAAGACGGGCTTTCCCGCACCGGAGTCGCAGCCCCCTTGAGACTGCAGTCACTTTCTGACCGACCTGAAAAGATGTCATTCACTCTTTGCAACAAAATGCAAGGGCTTTAGCTCCGGGGTGAGGTAATGCCCCCTTCTGCGGACCGTCCTTGATTTGGGATCAGGTAGCACGTTGGGTTTGTATTCTAAATACACACACTTCCTCGCCAGGGAACAGTTTGTAAGCTGCTAATGTTACCTTCTTCACTGCAGTAAGAGCACGGAAGATACCGGGAAACAAAGCATGTTTGGCGCTGACCCAGCGAGCTGCCCGTCCGTCCCCGCTGCAGGCAGGTGTTCAGTCCACCAGCCGCCGTGCTCACTCTGTGCGGTCAGCAGTCAGCACAGCAGCAGCCCTGCCATAGGGACGCAGCAGAGCTGGACCAGGGGCCCCATGGCTAGGGCTCCCGCTGCAGGGCTCCCGCTAATGTCTCAGTGACCTCGGGGTGGGGCGTCCTCAGCACCACTCTGCGTAGTCGCCTGTGGGTGTCCTCACCCTGAAGGGCAGTCAGCCGCAGGAAGGTCTGAAACGCCGCTGATCGGGCGACCACATACGCAGGGCTGCTACTGGTGCTCTCGCACTCACTGGGCTCCTACCAGGGCACCGGGTGCCCCTGCATGCAGGGCAGGCGCACACATGCTGCATGCACGAACAAAGCAAGGTGAAACCAAGGGGGCTGCCCTGGCCAGTGTGGCTCCATGGGTCGGAGCGCTATCCTGCAAACCAATAGGCTGTGGGTTCAATTCCCACGCAGGGCCCATCCCTAGATTGCAGGCTTGATCCCCAATCAGGGCACGTAGGAGAGGCAACCAATGGATGTTTCTCTCTCACATCAATGATTCTTCTACTCCTGTCCCCTCTCCCTAAAATCAATAAGCATGTCCTCGGGTGAGGATTTAAAAATAATCATCATAATAAAATAAAGCTGAGGTTATTTCTAGGTCTAAAAGTGTCCTATAATTCTAAGTCATATTTTACAATTAGGTCTATGATCATTCTTTACACCTCAGACCCTAAAGTCTAGCAGAATCCCGACTGAAAACCAGAGAGAAACATGATAGCCCTTGAATTTCAGGCATCCTGTCAAAATCTGCTCTTCAGAGTTTCATCATTGATGTCTATCGGGAACTTTTCAACAAGCATTTACTCAGCGATGGCACAGCAATCCTCCCAATCCTGGTGGCCTTTGAATACCAACTGTGTGTGCCAAGCTTGCCAACCGTGGTACTCAAATCTTCATTTGCAAAGTATTCCACCTAGTTGTGCAGTAATCACACGTCAGAGCGTATAGACGGCTGCAGTGCCCTGAGGCTGCTGACTTCCCGTAGGCAGTGGGACTGCGGAGCAGTACCATTCATCAGCTGCCACGGGGAGGGCCCGGCCTGTGATGAGCTCACTCTTGCATCGCCCCCGCACTGGCTTGGAGTCAGTCCAGAAAGGAGGCAGGGACATTTCCCCAGATTCCCGGCAAAAACCGCCAATGCAAATCCAGAAACAAGTGGAATTAAGATAGCTCAAAAGGAAGCATGTGTTTAACTTCAAAGCTTAATTTTCATTTTTGATAGATAAGATTTTGCAAATCGATCACTGGAGATAAAAACTGTAAACCATGGTGCCTTCGCTTCATTCTCAGCCCATAATCCCACTGGAACCCGACTACTTTAACCACTTTGAAGATGGGAGAGGGATGGCTCTCGCATTGAAAAGGGAAACATTAGTAGATTCACACTGAATGCAAAGCAGATATCAAAAGGGAGTCATTATAGCGAAACTGCTCGTATTTAAGATTATTAAAGGGCTTTTGTGCGTGAAGTGTAACGCTTAAGTGACATCCTACAGCATGAAGACGAGTCTCTGCCACCCCGCCTCGTCCTCGGCGTGTCCTGAAGCAGCAGAATGATTGATCTCGTGGTTAATTTTATCTCAGCTAATGGGCTTGCCCTCGCTCTTCCGGTTTTAATTCTTGTTTGAAGATTCCTGACTCTTAATAACCTGTGGCAGCCACTTCTACAGTTTCACAACAAGATCTCTCATTAGCCACATTTATCCATTCCTGATATGCTGCCTGGAAGCCCACATGGCACAACCTCTTCAAACAGCAGCGGCAGCCCAGGCTCGGAGGATAAATGAAGGAAACCTCGGGCGGACATGCCGGCGCAGCTGCGGGAGAGCCGTCAGCCAGAGGACACGGGGCACGTCCACACGCACGCGCTTCCCCTCGCATGCTGGGCAGACCCAGCGTCCCAGGGACTTGCGACCCCGGGCACTTTGTGCAGGCTCTCCGTTATGTTGGCAGGTGTCCCTGGGAGCTCCTGCTCTCGCTTCAGATAAACAAGATTTGCGGGCTCCCTAATTCATCACCTCTGAAACCTACTAATATCTGCGGGCCCGCATACAGATTGCTTCCCTGGGGCAGTGCCGTAAGACTCTCCTTGTTCCACGGAGCTGAAATAATTACTGCATCTATTGCTCCTCAAAGGTACTACGATTTGTCTTTATTCCCCCAAACAATCCTGAATACATATTAGCAGTGTTCTTTTTTGCTCCTCTAACTCCCAGCTGAGTTAAACTTTTTTCAAAATAAGGATTGACTTGCGTGATTGGAGAGTTTGATTCAGCTTCCAGGTAGGAATAAAGGAAGAGAAAACACATCTCACTGGCAGCCACTTACTATAAGACCTTGAAAAGTTTGGTCAGCATCGCTCAGCTTCTGTTTTCCACGTGCAAAATGGGGATAAGAGCAACATCTACTTCACCGTGTTTTGTGAGGATTAAACAGTATAATCCGTTTGGAAATGACAGCACAATGCCTGACAAATAGACAACACTTAATAGCAGTTATTGATACTTCATTGTTGTTGTTGTTTTCGGCAACCAGTCATAACAAACACAGCGCGCACACTGTGCGGAACCCAGAACCACACATCACACAAGCCTTCGGCACCCCTGCTTTCTGAGTTAGGGTGCTCTTCCGAAAGAGAGCGGCAACTTGTAACCACCCCATTTTCGTGCAGACAGGAACGCAGACAGACGGCTATGCTGCAGAGAGGGGCCAGCAATAGGCGGTGCCAATGCAGGGCCCCCAGACCTTCCCATCAAACCCAGCATGTGGGTGTAGATCCATTCTACACAACACTGAGCAGAAGCCCAGGGCGGCAGGAGGACAATGTGGGAAATGACAACGCTAGGATCAAGGGAAACAGCTGTCCACCCAGACACTCCACATGTGACTAGACAGACCGATCGTGTGTGTGCTCCAAGATGCTGTTCCTGAAATCCTGACCTCAGACTGGCGCACTGTCCAGGCATTGGGGCAAGGCTTCCTGCACACCCACAAAGCCTGTTTCCTTTCATCCCTCCGAGCAACAAGGAGGAGGTAACAGGCTTTCTGCAGGTCGACCTTGGGTTCAGTTATATCCAACATACATTAGTTAAAAAAAAAAAAAAAAAAAAAAAAAAAAAAAAAAAAAAAAAAAAAAAAAAAAAAAAAAAAAAAAAGCAACATGTATGCCATCAGGAATCTAGAGTGTGAACTGGCACACGTCTTTAAAAGTAGCCATTGGTGTTTAGCAGGCTGAGCTGAGAGGCGTCCGTGGGTTTTCTCAGTACATACGGAAGGATTTGTTAATCCCGTCCCCAAGGGTAAATATTCTCACGTGCATTCATTCACCCATTCACTCATGGAGGTAGCACTGGTGAGGCCCAGACACCATGCTGAGTAACGGAGGGCGAGAACAGACACGCCGCTACCTTCGGGAGCGCCGTAAAGCCTAGTGGTAGAGGCGTCGTATAGATAGTGGGAAGCGACCCCGAGTGCGTGTGCTCCCAAACAGGATTACACGATGCTATGCGAATACAGAATAGGAGTGACTGACCTACTCGGGGGCTGGGCCACGCTCCCCTGAGGGATGAATGTGAACAAACCGGGCAGAGAGGGTGGACAGGAGGTTTCCCGGCACAGGGAGGGGACACCCTGCTGGTCCGTTTTCTTTTTTCCAAAAGCCAGTGGGAGGCCGCGAAACGACTTAGCCTTAGACAGGGCCCAATGACACGTGATGAATACGTGGGCAGAATGGAGTGAGCAGAGGGTGGCGGGTGAGAGACAGACCTGCTGGGAGGCTGGCCCCCAATCTAAACGCAGACAATGGTGCCCTGCCCAGTGGAAATGCAATAAATTCAGTAGCAGAATTTGAGAGAACTGTAGCAACAGAAATTTTAAAAATGACTCTGAAAGTCTGCCTTCCAAAAGTGATGAAGGCTCTGTTTTTACCCCTGGAGACAGGGAATTCTCAAAAAGACCTGTGTTTGATCACGAAGAATCTGAATTCTATATCCGGTCCTTTCCACCACAAGGCCTCCCTTTACTCTCCCGGAGGCAGCACGTCAGTCCCCATGTCACTGACCACGGCCTCTTCAGGAAGCCAGGACGGAGCTGGCCGGGTGCACTGGGAGCAACTCGAACTTCAAAAGCAGAAACATGGGGTAATGAACTGTGCTTCTCCACCGCCCTCTCAAGCTGTGACTTTTCTGCCGCCTCTCGCTGACACCGCCAGGCTTGTTGGTGGCATCGGCTCGATTCTGTCAGTCTCTTATGCTTCCGGTCACAAGCATAGCACGGGCTCGGGGGGCTCACACAAGGTGTGGCAGCCCACCTCCTTCATGGACGCTCTGGAGAGACCCTCTTTCCTGCTCATGGGGCTTACTGGCTGGGGAGTCCAGGGGCCCACGTCCCCGCTCTGGGATTCGAGGGCCAGACACAGGTTCCAGCACAGCCACAGTCTCTGGCTCTCAGCATCCTTCCCCAGCCATCAAAGCCAGCAGCAGTGCAACGCTGCACTGTCCTTCCCATTCGCACACAGCTGGCAACGGTTCTCTGACTTCAGGGACGCGCGTGGTCAGGGAGATGAGCCCCATCTCCTCACAAGGTCCCACCTGATCTCATTGTGTTCATGCAGGAAAATAAAGACGACATCTAACGCAGTGGCTGCCATCGTGTCTGGACAGACTCAGAGGTGAAGGAGCTTGGACACGGGCTCCGGGCAGCTCTGGGACCAGACCTTGGCTCGGCGTGCAGCTCGCGGAGCGGGCTGAGTAACACGTCAGGCGCAGTGACTCCCAACGGGCTCACGTCGGAGCTGCTTGGTCCCCACCGGCGTTGGGCAGAAGTGAGAAACCTGTCCCTTGACCTTGCAATGTCACTCATTTCACCAAGACCCCTGTCCCCGATGCATCCTAGCGTCTGTTTATGGTGCACAGCTATCCGTTCACGGTTCAGGGTGGCTGGGGGCATGAGAGACGTCGTCAGCCCTCCCGAGTCCACCGGGCTTGGCTGCCTGCCTCCCCTCCCAGCCACTCTAGTGCGTGGTCAGCGGTGTAGCCACTCCCAGTCCCCGAACGCCCAACATCGTGCCTCTGCTCAGCTGGCAGTTCTGCGGGGACACTGAGCCCCGGACTGTCTGTACGACCTGTCATACCTTGCCATCCTCACCCAAGGACTTACTAATTTTAGAGAGAGAGCACTACGTCAAATGAGAGAGAAACATCGATCAGCTGCCCCCCACGCGCATCCCGACCAGAGATGGAGCCCATATCCTTTCGGGGCACGGGACAGCACTGCGACCGACCGAGCCAACTGGCCAGGGCGCTCGCCTTCCTTCATCGCTCGGATCAGCGTTCCAGAAGATGGCCCTGCGTCTACGACTCTCGTGTTACAAGGTGCAGCGTGCTAGGACGTTTCCCTTCCTGTCCACCAGCAACACGTCTGGCTCCTCCCACTCTGGGTCAAGACTCCCCACAGGCAGAGACCAGCGCCACACCCCTTCCGATGGGCCCTGGGTATGGCCCTTGGCTTTACCTGAACATTTGCACATTCATAGTCAACCTCCTTCTGACATACGGCTGACATTATGTCTGAACGGCAAAGTAATGAGTGGCTTTATTTCCCTTCCAAATTCTGTACGTATAATTTTTGGTTGTCACCTGAACACATTTGCACAATATTGTGTTTTTAAAAGAAATGCTGCTTTCGCTGATGACTCGCTGTCCAGGTAGAATCTTCCCCAGGTAAAATGTCCACATAAAAACAGTAAGAACAAAAGCAAAATACATTTTCCTTTTTTAATCCCTTCCCTCTTTGAAAACATTCCATCACTGTTTGAAGGCCTCTAGGACTGTGGATTCAAATTAGATCAATAGGCAAAATTCAATAAACCACGGGAGAGAATTACAGCCCTTCAGGAAACATGAATTTTTCAGATGTCCACCTTAAAAGGGTAGACAGGGGGCATGGAGAAGGTCAGGAGACTGTGGGCATTAGAGAAAAAATCTGATCCAGCAGGAAATACTGGCTCTGCCCAAGGCCAGCACACGGCAGGGCTGGGAGAGCCAGTACAAATATCAGGACACCTGGCGGAAGAGCACTCTCTCCTCCACACGCGGTGGCTTTGAAGCTGATGCTGCAGGAGGCTGCTGCCATGTCAGGCTGTGCCTCAGATCTCCAAGACGCACTGATCTGCTGGTGGCACGTCTGGACCCTTAAGACAACACCCCCCTCCCCCACCCCAGGTAACCCGCATTCCACTCTCCATCTTTACCAGGTGGGCTTTTCAGATTCCAATGACAAGTGATACCACACAGTATTTGTATTTCTCTGTTGGACTTATTTCAAGAGCATAATGCCCTCGAGGGTCATCCAAGTTACTGCAAGTGGGAGGATTTCCTTCTTTCTCATTGTGTGTACGTAGTGGGGGGGGGGGCGTGTATGTGGTGGGGGGGGCGCATACATGCATGGGTGATGTCTTCTTTATCCACCTCACACCTGCTCAATGTCCACAGGTATCCTTCTCCGCACGATAAACTTGGATCCTATCCAGCAACCTCTCCTGGTAATTTTTCTCCTTCGAAGTTCCCTTCATTCCGGTTTTATTCTTTCCAATTTGCAGTAAGTAGGATATGAAACAGACGGTTTGAGTTGGGTGACTGTGCACACAGGCTGGGATGCGAAAAAGCAACGTCATCCGACCAGGGTGGGGGGGCAGGCTGCTGCGGGCAGGGCTCCCTGCAGGGGCCGCACTGAGAGCCAGCGCCAGCTGGGCTGCCCCAGTGGAGGGATCAGCCCGTGCCCTGGGGGCAGACGCGGATTCACAGGCTGAGAGCTGCTCTGTCCTCACACGAAGAGAAGGTGGAAAGGCTCCGCCACCTTCAGGACCATCCCTGGGCGGGTGAACGGCCCCTTGCACATCCCAGATCCACAAAGCATGCCCTTCATTTTCTTCCATAAACTACGAGCTAAAGCATGTGCATGCAGTTGATGACCAAATGAACTTTTCAGAGAAAATTTCATCAGTCTTCTCACTTAGAATCAATCAAGTGTGTGTGTAAGTAGAGCTTCTTTTGAATAAGATGATCCGCACTGAAATGATGCATTTATGGCCCAACATAAAGACATGTAATGCTTTTCTGCCATGGTCTTGCTTTACCACGAAAAGAACTGCAACAGGCGGCCAGCCTTGGAGTCAGCCAACAATGCGGCTGGAAGCCTGAGATTTAACGTCTGAAGACAATGCGGGGCGGTTCATCCAGGTGAGCAGCGGGGACCTGGAACAGTGAATAGGAAGCACAGGTGGGTGTGCGCTCGGCGGGTACCATGAGGAATTCCGACCCACGAAAGCACACGTTGGGCTTTGTTTTGGAGGCTGCCTTCAAAGAGCAAGTGCGGCCCTCACCCCAGTTGAAGTTCCATTCACCGGAATGCTCACACAGACTTGCTCTGCACCAAGCACTCCTGGGAGCACTGGAGGAGGACTCACTCACTTCCTCTGCCCAGCGATCTCTCAGAACGGGTCTCAGTGTGCACCAGCCCCACTGCGCAGGTGAGCGTCGGAATCCCAGAGAGGACAAAATTCAGCGGCAATCAGCCCTGCCATTTCCCATTACAAAAAAATCCAGGGCTGAAATGAAAAGGGAAACATCCCTGTAGCCTTCCTGAAGTGATATATATGCACAGCACGGAATAGTGCAGTGTCTCTAACGCATCCTTTTCTGGGGGGGGGGGGGTAGGTTGAAATTTTTTAGATCAGAACTATTCTAGGCACACAGATTTTTTTCCTGGTAATGAACCAGATTCTGCAAAACCTCCCAGTTCTCTGGCTGTGGATGCCGCAGCTGTGGGGACGGGTGGGCTGGAACGCCTCGGTTCGACGATGTGCAATGGTTCTTCTCGTGACTCGTCGCAAAGCTGCGGTTATTTGGAACGGCTCAAGGTCCAAAGACTTGTGCATTTTTGTGTCATTCTTCAAAGATGATTGTGTGATGACAGTTTGTTTCTTCAGACTGCTCAGGGGTAAGACAGCCTTATTTTTACTTTTATTTAAATAGCAATTTTGCTCTATTATGTGGTTGGATTATGTTTTCCAGCGAAGCCCAGTCTCTTGACCTTCCTTTGGTATTTCAATCTCTTTCTTCTTCATTTGCCTTTATTTTAAAGGTTTGGGGAAATGTGATTTTTAAAAAAATGCACTGAGATAAAATCATCTGGATGTTTTCCATCTCAAAAGTAAAATAAAAAGTACTGCTATAGATTTCAAGCTCATTAAAAAATTCTTCAATTTTCCCATAGTGCATTAAATCTCAGCAAAGCCTCTTCCATTCAAAAATGTCCTTAGTTCCATCCGTTGTGTTCTGTTCATCTCAATCTACTGGAGACAGGAGGGGTAGGTGCTGCTTTCAAGTCTACTCACAGACATCATTTCGCTACTTGCAAAGCATTACCATCGAGGAAAACTTAAAAAGTAGTGAAAGCATCAAAGGTGTACAAGATAAGGCGAAATTGTGGAATCGAATCTCAGTAAAAAACTAAGGCAAATCCGAGAGTAAAGCCCACCTCTTTTTCCTATAGAACTAACAGAAGTGGGAAGGATCTGTTGACTCTACAGGGTGACAGCAATTGAAAGCAACTAATTAGAGAAAGCCATGCCCCTGACACCAATTAATCTGCAACCTGGAAGGACTGCCCTCAATTTGAAGTGGGCTGGATCGTGAGCCTCAGGGTTTGCTTGGCAGCCGGCATGGACCCCTTCCTTTTGGCGCGTGTCTCTGGATCACAAAACCAGAAAGCCCAGCACTTGGTCTCCCAGCTTCTCCCCCACCCACAGGCCGCCCGCTTAGGTCCTGCCAAATGAGCAGAAAGAAGCACGGGGTCCCCACGGGCAGCAGGTGTTCCGAGAGCTTCGGGGCTTCTCCCAGGAAGTCCCCACATCCTGGCTGCAGGCAGTTTTGGTCCCTGGTAGCAGTTTCCAGAGATTTCCACAGGCCACTTCCAGCTTCCCTGTTGCTCTCCCAGAGCTGATCTCTCGGTGAGTGTCAGAAACGGTGGGCTTCCTGGGTTGGCGGCTCACTGATACCCTCAAGGAGACAGAGAAGGGGGACAAGTGTATCCAAGGGCACAGCTCAGAGGACCAGAGAGGCAAGGCCTGGGGGCAGAATCTTCATCTTCCAACTCATGTTATTTCTGAAAGTTACTGTCCAAATTACGGTAATGCGTAAAGACACCTGAGCAGGAGGAAGCAAGTCCCTATGTCGCAGAATGGCAGAAACAACAAACAAAAGAATGAAATGTACCAAAAGGTACTGGCTTGCCAGGGATGACCAGCAGAATATGCTCGCTATATTGGAATAAAAGACAAGCTTAAAATATCTGAGGAAACAGCAATGACATAGCAAGTTAGAAAAATGAGAATACATTAGAATATGAGAATATTAATTATTAATTAAAATGAGAATAAATTAGAAAAATGAGAATTAGAATATAAATGACATAGATCAGAAAAACAGAAAATGGGAATAAAAAATAAAGTCCTAAAACTTAAGAACTGAAGAGATGAGCTTAAAAGCATACTGGACACAGCTAAAGATAAAACTGTTGAATTATAAGACACATCAGAAGAGATTATTAAGACAGAAAAACAAGGCAATACAATAAAAAATACTTGAAGGTAAAATGTGTGTGTTTTTGTGTCAAATGCCGGCCACGGTAACACAAGTCAGGACAGGGACAAATAAAAATCTCCAGGAGAAAGGTAATTTAATATTAGAAGTTAATAAGTTAAAAGTACCTGTTTTATTTAGAGGAAGGAGTTAAAAAAAAAATAAAGGCCGTACCTTTCAAAGTAACAGAGCGGAAAGGGTGTGGGAAGAACAATCATCTGTAGAGGGAGGAACAAAGAAAGAGCAGAACAAGCCAAACTAAACGAAAGCACAGGTCACCGTGACCGCCAGTGGCCCACTCACACCCAAAACCTCACCAAATTCCAGCTAACCAGAACAGAAAAAGTCCTCAGACTGGATCAACACACTTCCACCCGTGCTGTCTACGAGGGACACCTTTAAATAAATATATCCCAAACTGGGGAGCAGAGGAAATAGGAAAATCTAAGAGCCCGTTGTGGACAAGCAGTGCCGTCGCGACTGTAAAGCGGTGACACTGACGGTCGCTCTGCCGTGAAAACACGCGTCTTCCTGAAAGCACAAGCGCCGTGCACAGCCGTGCAATTCAAGCCAAACCCGCAGAAAGCTCGCGGCTCCTGACGAGAGGGAGGTGGGCGAGCGGAGGGCCATGTGGCCGGTGACACGCACGCCGGCAGTGGAGAGCCCTGCACAAGCGGCGGTGGTGGCGGCACAGTCTCCCCCGTGTTAAACACTGGGGATCACATAACACGGCAACAAATGTCGTTTGAAAAGACCTAAAACTCTGCTGGTGCAAACGGGCGTCAGAAACGTGTGGATGAATTGTTATGACGCGGTGAGAGGAAGGCTATCTGAAGTTAGAAGGAAAAAAATCAGGAAGGGAGGGAGGGAGGGAGGGGAAAGAAAGAAGGAAAGGAGGGAGCAGGGAGGGAGGGAGAGAAGAAGGCCCTGCAATGTGGAAGGGTGAGGATGTTTTGGGGGTTGCGGGGGCAGGGTGTGCTTTCCTATGCAGCTCAGCTCCGTGCAGTTTCATTCACTCCCCCACTGTTTCTCAAGGACAAAATTCACGCACAAGTAAAAATGAAATCCACGTTTTCTTCAAATTGTCTGCTGATGTAGCCATTGTGTTTGAAAAAAATTCAAGTGTTCCAAACGAGCACTGAAGCGGAATGGAGGACGCCAACTATCTGAAAACTCACTTCAGAGTGGGGAGGGGTGTTTCTATTATCCGGGAAAATACAATGTCTGCAAACGTATACGTTTCAAGACAGACAGATCTATAAGGACAAACAAAAAATCAGTTATAAAGTGAGAGCTTTTAACATATCTTTCGCATAACTTGATTTTTAAAAAGCAGACAAAGAAAGAGCTAAGTGTACAGATCGGTATGATTAACACACATGCTATAATCAAAAGGGATAAAATATTGCAGACTGCAGTCTGTCTCAGGACAGAGAATGTTTAGAAAGATTAACCATGTGTGGGGCTATAAAACAACTACCAACAGATTTCAAACAGCAGCAATAATGCACTACAGAGCATATTCTCTCACGGCCATGCACTCGTGCTATGAAACGGATAACTGAACAATGAGAAAACTAGAAAATCCTCATATGCTTGGAAATGTAGACATAAACTTCTTAATAAGTCATGGGTTAAAGAAGCAAAGACTGTCTTCTAATGAAAATATACAAATCAAGATGTCTTTCCTGCACCAAGTAAGTGCATACATAAGCAATAGAAATAGCAAAAAAACTAAGTATCCCGCTCAAAATAAAAAAGCATGAGTGGAAAATGTTGAAGTAGAAAACAAGTACAACACAAGGAATGAACAAAGGAAAACTGACAAATTCAGTGAGGCTGACAAAAAACAAAAAGAAGGATGATAAAATTGAAATCAGGAGTTGAAAAATAGGGCATCTATAGACATCCCATAGATATTAAAACGATAATAAGATATCATAAGCAACTTTATTTGAACTTGAAACCTCAGATGAAATGGACGAATTCCTACGGTATATACCTCCAAAACCCCCCAAAGAAGAGAGACTCTGAATATTCTCCTAAAAACATAACAAAATGGAGTCACTACTGCATCCCCCACCCAAAGCACACAGACACGCACGGAGGATCACATACACACTCGGACACACACACATACACCCCATGACACCAAGGGCTCAGGCCCAGGTGGTTTGGGGGTGCTGAGTGGAGCAACCTGCAATCAGAGGCCAGGAAGACTGCGTGAGAACTGAGTTTGAACTTTAACAGTCACTGCGCTGGTGGTGAAATGACCGAGTCAGTGAAGGCCTCAGGTCCCCTGAAGCTGATCCATGCAGGGGGTGTGAGCCCGAACCACGGCCCCCCAAAACCTTCTCCAGCCCCAAGCTGGACAACTGGGCCCTCCTGTCTACACAGGGGGACAGCAGGCAAAATACCTAGAAACACCCAGACAAAGGGAAGCCGTGAAACGAGACTCACCTGCCAGGTTTGACAACAGACGCACACCAGCAGCACAGAGAAGAACAGGCGGAAGAGGTCCAAGTTCATGGGAAACTCAGTGGGTGGTACAAAGTCAGACGCGTGGTGAGAGATAGTCCTGAAGTCAGTGACTATGCCACAGACGAAACTCAGCCTCAGAGAGATTAAACAGATACACGTCGACTTTAAATCCGGATCTTAAATGACCACAATAATGACAAGTTCTTGTTCTCAAATTCCCCCCAAAAAATACTGGAAGCAACTAGACAGTAAAACAGAACAACACAACAAAATCCATCCCACATTGACAATAAAATTAGACAATGAAGCCAGTCCACAAACTCCAAAATGCAAGCAAGCGAGGAGAGGCCCCCAGCGGTGGGGAATCCTCAGCATGCGAGGCCCCGGATGGAGTGAGCCGGAGGAAGCCGGGTACCTGGTGGCCTGGCACAGCGCGGATGACGGTCATGCAATGCCAGCATGGGTCCTGGCAGTCCAAACGGTGCAGGGGTCTCGGGATTGGCCCACGTGAGGGAAAATAATAAACATGAAAGATGTAATGCAAAATGGTAGAGAGAAGAGCTTTCCAGACAGAAGTGTGAGTGTATGTGAGGTTGTGTGTGTGTAAGTCCCAGAAAACAAGAGCTCGGCTCTCCAGAGGACTGAGACAATGATGGGGATGGCGGGGGGCTGGGGGTGGGGGTGGGGCGTGGCAGGGCCACTGCGGGCACATTAAGATGTGGAATCGTCATGAGACGCCGAGGAGCCACCCAGGAACCTGAAGCAGAAGTGTCATCCTGTTGCAGGGACCTAAAGATGTTGGGCGGCTGCGTAAAGAAAGCAGTGGCGGGTTGGCGAGCAGACCCAAGGAGCCAGCGGTGGCTGGGACTCTGGGGTAGCAGACGCAACGGAAGGGGTCTAAGGACACAGCCCAGGTCAAGTGTGCCGGGGGGGGCGGGGGGGACAGACAGCATCCACGGAAGCTCAGACTTGGTGGCATTGCAGTGTCACCCACTGAGACTTCCGGGAAATGACTGCTTCCTATTTAGCAGATACACTGTTTAACATGCAGGCCAGGGGCACAGAAGAGGTAAGGGAAGTCAGGCTGAGTTCCTACCTATGGGTTGTGCCTGTAGGTTCTTTGCCTTCTCTGTTTCCTATGCCATTCCTGACCTCCCCGTCTACTTTGTGCCCACCAATTATACTTCTTCTTCCCTGCACCCCCCCATTCTTCCCCTCCCCTGCTGAAAACCCTCCATGTGATCTCCATTTCTTAGATTCTGTTCCTGTTCTGGTTGTTTGCTTAGTTTTCGTTTTTTGTTTTTTTAGGTTCAGTGATTGCTAGTTGTGAGTTTGTGGTCATTTTACTGTTCGTAGCTTTTGAATCTTCTGTTTCTGAGACAAGGCCCTTTAACATTTCACTAAAGATCGTGCCTTCTCTCCTGCCTGCTATTTGGAAGCAAAACAAATATGGAAAAACCGTGAACACAGACTGCTGCGGACGGTCCTGTTCTATGAATTTCAGCGACCTCAGTGACATAGCGAACACACACCCCTCGTTTTCTCTCAGGGCTCCGGGGGTGTTTCACTGGGTCGTAAGTTTTGGGAGACGTGACACCTTCATCGTTGCTGCGTGCCCCCCAGAAGCCACGATGTGCCTCTCCCAGGGCAAGGGCCACCGTGGGCTCGCAACCGAGGGCTATCAATCCCGGCCCCACTGGGAAGAATGGTGTGAGGCCACAAACCCCCGAGCATCACTGACTCCCTGATCCTGTCCGAGACGAAGCTCGGAGCGCCAGGCGGAGTAGCTGCTCTCGAATCCCAACCCGTTCTTTGCTTTCCACACTGGGTTCTTGTTGCAGATTGTCGAGTCTGAGCACCCGCTTGTTTATAAGGGGGTTAGCGATCCCTGTTTAAAATACATGCTTCCCCGCTGCTTAGGCATTGCCATCAGCCATCCATCCAAGAGAACTTATCACAATCACTATCATTTATCACTTATTGTCAAGTATGCCATCACTCACTGCACACCAGGTCCACCCCAGACAAATAATTCAAGCTCTGTAAGCCACACTCTGCATAGCCTGTAACCGAGGCCACCTGTATCGGCCCCTGTGTGACCACGCCCACCAGAGGAATTCTGTGATATCAGGCAGTCCCAGGAATCCTGTTTTGTATGAGAAACCAGAGTCTACGGGAGTAAAGAATTGAAATGAGGGCTCCTGACTTACCACAGGAAACCAGATAAGAAAGGGGAAGACAAAAGACACTTCAGGCCCCTATGGCCACACACCGCCATCAAGCGCGCAGACCCTGCAGTGCACGGTTCCCCGTCTGCATCCCGAGGCAGCAGAGACCCAGAGGGGCGATTCCTCAGAGGGGCCAGAGCAGAAACTCAGTGAAAGAGCAAAGGACAAGGGGGAGGCCCAGCGGCAGAAATGAACGAGAAAATGGCAGGGAGCCTTCCCAGGGAACGCCACGTGTCCTTTGGACCTGCCAGGAGCCCGGGACGGCAGGCTGAGTTCTCATCCCCACCTGGCACACGTCAGGATCCGCAGGTGCTCGGCCGGGTGCAAGATCCCAACCCGCGGGATTCTGTTTGTCTAAGAGTTCTTACATGGCCTGGCCACCCTCCAATGAACAGTGAGGGCCCTGGCTACTTGACCCAAAGGCTAATTAATCACCACAAAATACCAAACAATTTAATAAGAATCGAGTCCCAGTCAACTCTCAATGAACTACACCTCTCAGCATCGCCGATGAGCCAGCTCAGGGTCTTTCAGAGGCAGATGCTGTCTTCCTACTCCAGATGCTGCCTCCGCCTGCCACCCACGGCAGGTGTTCACCTCTCGTTCGCCGGCATCTGTGTGCCCTTGCCTCCCTCTTCTTTGAGAAACTGTTTCCGTGAACCCAACCAGATGGCACCAGCAAAGGCCATTCAGTTCATCTACCAGGCCAATCCTAGCACCTTGGCCTGGTAGATGGGAGCAGAAGTGAGCGCCGGACCCACACGGAGCCCACCGAGTAGTTCAAGGCATTGGAACTAAGGAAGACTGTCGGCTGACCTTTAGAAGTGAAAGCTGTGGGCGGAGAGTTTTGGAAACTTCTAGGACGCTGGCTGCATGGCGCATGCAGGCAGCTGGTTTGCTGTAGAGAAAGGGAATGCCGATGGGTGAAGAAGGGGTGAGAAGTGAGAGAGCAAGGGTGACATCCCAGTCCCCGTGCCGGCTCTACCTGAGGCCCGCCCGTGCACCCGCGTCTTCCGCTTTTCCTGGGATTTTGTCATTCCTTATCTTTTTCTGTCCTGGACTACGAGTCAGTAAATTCTTCTTTATCTAAGTAGGATTCTCTCTGTTGTAACCAGGGTCCTTCCAGGTTCACCCCCTTTTTAGCATCTCCCGCCTTGACCAACTCTCCGCCAAGGCAGGCCCACGCTTTTTCTCTGATTCACCCCTTCCCACCCCTGAGGGAAACTCACGTCAATTCCTCATTGATTTTATAACGAGGGGGACTTTCAAAATGCAAATTGTATCATGCTACATCTTATGCAGGATTTTTAGTGGTTTCTAGATGAGACATCTGTCAGTTATTCTGAGTGCCTAGTACCCACACTTTCTATCTGTGAGAATCTCCCAGCAGGCAGGACTCCAACAGACAGAAGGCAGAGCATCTATAAGGAAATTACAGGGAGCAGTGCCTGAGCCTCCTCTCCCCGGGGGGCGGGGGGCACTGGAAGCCAGTCTGCTGACTGACCTCCAATAGAGACGTCAGACATGGGACTCCCAGGGGTGGCTGGGTGGAGCCAGTCCACGTCAGTGTCCGACAGTGTCATGGGGGGCAGCGGGAGAAGTGACACCAGCAGAGGAATCCTGACTGGCCCATCCCCGCGGCCCCACTCAGCTGTGGCTCCGCACCCAGCCCCTGAGCTCCCCGGCCTCGCTCTATGCCTGGTTGTCAGGCGGTTGCCCTCAGCTGCACAAGTCCTGCATAAGACCAGGCACCTCCAGTCCACAGCGCTAACTGGGAAACGCATCCCGCATCCCAGTAGCTGTGGAGAGGGGATGAAGGGCCACTGTGAGCAGTTCACATCTGCCGTAGCTTCTCCAAGGAAGGACTGCGCAGAGTCTAGAAGAAGGCACTTTAAAGTACAATGTCCACACTTAGATGTCACCTATCAGATTATGTAAAAGGAGGAGGCATAAGTGATCAGAGAAATGTGAACTAAACGACGATGAGAGGCCGCACACACCCACAGCATGGCTAAAATCCAGACACTGGCAGCACCAAGTGCTGGCGAGGACCTAGAACAACGGGGACACTCACTCACTGCTGGGGGGATGCAGACAGTGCAGGCACACTGGAAGACAGCTGTGTACTTTCCTGCAAAACTAAACTCACTCTTAGCATATGGTGCAGCAACCGTGCGTCTCAGCGTTTAACTGAGGGAGGTGCAAACTGATGTCCACACAAAAACCTGAACACTGAGGCGGTTTTATTCATAACGGCCTAAACTTGGAAGCAACCAAAATGCCCCTTGGTGGGGAAAGAACAAGCGAACTGTGGTCCATCCGGACAGTGGAATACAATTCAGCACTAAAAACAAGGGAGCTGCTGAACCACGGACAGACATGGAGGAAACTTGAACGTGTACCACTAAGTGACAGAAGACAACCTAGGAAGGCTAAATCCTGTCTGATTCCAACCATGACTTCCTGGAAAAGGCAAAACTGCAAACACACTAAATGGACTAGTGGTTGCCGGCGGCTGAGGGGGCAGGGGGGTTGCGGGCGGTGAATCTACTCCATAGGCTACTATGATGACGGACACATGTCACTGTCCATTTGTCCACACCCGCAGGATGTACAGCACCCAGAGTGACCCTGATGTCAGCTGTGGACTCTGGGTGACGCTGACCTGTCAGTCAGGTTCATCAGTTGTGACAAGTGTCCCGTCTGGAGGGGACGCTGGTGACAGGAGAGAGGGCACAGGTGTGAGTGAAACTTTCTTCCCTCCAATTTGCCATGAACATAAACTGCCCTAAAAATGTAAAATTTTGAAAAGGAGAGAATTATAAAATCTGCCACAGAAATGTTAAACATCTCAGAGGCAAAAACGAACGTTTCAGACGCCTGCGGGTGGGGCTGAGACTAGAAGGGATTTTCCCAGGGCCTTCCACCAGGCGCGCGGGCCAGACTTCACTCCACGGAAATTTAAGTGATTCGGGTTGTTCCTGCAGAATATTTACCTCCCCTGGAATTTCACAGCCCTCGCCGGTTTGTCTTACCTCCCGTCCTGGTACTTTTCCATACTTTCTGCTTCTACAGAAATAAATGGTCTTCATATGGCTTTTCAATCACATACAGTAAAAAGAACAATCAAACATTTTATTTTAGGGCATTGAGCTTTCTCATTTGCTTTTATGTTTCAAGAACTTTTCTTCCTCTAGGTCTCCCGGGAGAAATCACGGAAGCTCACTCCTGGTCCCTGCTCCTGACCCGCTGTCACAAGCCAGGACAGTGCTTTCTGTTCTCAGTTGGGAGCACTGTCATGTAGAGTCACCATGAAATCATCCCCTTGTCCTGGGGGTTAGCTACTCTCACACTGTTCAACTTAGAAAAGGTGGGCAGTACTATCCTCAAAAGGAGAGCAAACAAGGTTTTATTTAAAAAGAGACATTAAGTTAAAAGTCCATGAATATAAAGATCACAATTATTTAACAGTTTTATAAAGTAAGAGAATGGTGCTGGCATTGAAAAATGTGCTATCTCTATTGCGACAACGGAATAAAACTTCCTATTGGACGGGCACAGTGACAGCGAAATGTCACCGCCACAGTCCACAGACCCGGGGGAAGACTGCCCGCTCCCCGTTTGCCGGTGGGCAAATCTCTTCCCGGGACCCACAGCCACACGCTCAGAAGTTGTTTCAATAAAGCGGCGCAGACTTCCATCAGGGAAACCCTTTTAATGAAGGAAAACCGGAACCAGGTTTTCTTTGTACATCACAAAGGGCTCCTGGAAACCTAGAACCCTTTCACTTCCTCCTTCCTTCACTGATGGCAAAATTTCTTCAGATTCCACGAAGAGTGCGTCCGCAGTGTAAAGCCTTCCCCGACGCTCCAGAAATTCCCGCTGCCGCCTGCTCCCCATGCAGCACCCACAGCCAGACAGGTCTCCCCAGAATCCCGCTGGGTGTCCCCTTGCGCCCAGGCCCAAACCACGGCACAGATTTTCAGTGAATACCTGCTGACTGACTTTTCTTTGTGTTAAACTGCCTATTGAAGAAGACAGTTTTGTCCATTACAGAAACACATGCTACATTTAAAACGTACCAGAAAAATGTGGCTTCTAACCAAGCCAGGTTTTCTCAGAAGAACACTTTTGAAGGAAGCGAATGATCACCCTGGCTACAAACCTCAAACTCAGTGAAATTATAAACCCTACCTTTCCAGGAGACTTAATTTGGTATCATTACATAGCAAGATCCTTCTCGTACTCGTCTTGATTAATGTATGTCAAGAATTTATTTCTGCTCTAGTGCAGCCAGATTTCTGGGCCTGCTAAGAAAATGCCAGTATGGACTTTTGTGTAGCTTAATGATATAAGGAAGGCATCGTAAAAAAATAATGATGTCCCTACTGGACATCAAAAAATCAAATAAAACTGGAGGAGTGCTGATTCAAGAGAAAAGAGCATGTCTGGGTAAAACAACATCCACCGACGAGAGTGAAGCCGTAATTTCAACACTTCCCACACTGCGTCGAATGCCTCGCAGACGGAGTCACGACAGTGCTATAAAACAGTTCCAGATTTACCCAGAATCAAAGGACCCGCTTTTTTAATGAGGACGTTCATCTCATGTTCAGACATGTTGAGGAAGTTTGTGTGATCAGTTTTTATAAAAAAACAGTGGACATTTGAAACCAGATACATCTGTTTTGTAGCACTCAGAATACAATTTGTCTGTGCCACTACGGTCTTCTGTTTATTAATCTATCGTGAGACAAATGGAGTAAAGCAGCACCTCTTGCAATTATTGTGTATTTGTTCCCACTTCTACAAATTTAGTTTCTGTTTTATGAAAGTGTGGCAGTGAGAGTTCAGGCTTTAAATCAGAGCTGCTGACTGACGGTGGGGGCTGCTCCCCCAAGGCATGACGTCAACAAGATGCAGGCATCGAGGACTGGTTGGTGGATCCAGTGCAGTTGGAGAGTGTTCACCTTTGAGCGCAGGAAACTGTTAAAAATCATGCCTTAGAAACTGGGCCGCGAATTCTCAGCTGTTGCGACACCAGAGGAATGACAGTAGCATGGGGTTCCCCAAGGCCCCCGGACCCCTGAGCAGTCGTGCACCCCACCCCGCTCCTGCTGAAGCCCACACTGTAGGCGGCCTGTCCAACTGGCTCCACATGCCTGGAACTGGAGCAGGCAGGAACACATTCGTCTCAGAGAAGAGCTAGTCTCACAGGTGAGACCGCGGTTTGGGGTGATATGGCATGTCCCTTGTCCCTCATACAATGCTCGAGGGGACTGTCACGGCTCACGTCAGCAACGCGTTTGTTTTTCCCAAGATGCCACGGCAGGCCAGGCCCTCTTCTGGAGAGCGAGACAGGTCATAGATGAGAACCGCGGAGGCAAAGGCCATTCTGTGTCCTTGAGGTGACGCAGCTGGGCAGGTCCCCTCTTCCTCTCCAATACTTAGGTGACGATTTACTGAAGGCCCCAAATCCTGGCAGCATCACATATATGTACTCTGTACTGATGAAGAGGCCACAGCTTAGAATTAACCAACGTATTCAAAACCACAACCTCAGCAGAGTGGATCTGAGACCTCGAGATCTGCAGTAATTCCAGTACATCCTACCATCTTTCCCACTGTCTCCCCCAAGTCCTGAAAATTCCTTTGTAATGTTCCGCCAGTTTGAAACCAGAAAAAGCAATTGTGTGGCTTGAACCAATGCTCTTCGAGGCAAAGGACACTTGGGAAGGTGATGATGATAATGTAAAAAAAAAAATGTGTAGTAAGTTTGGCTCATCGGAAACCCTTCCTCGCTCCCAGAAACGCTAACACCGCCGTCAGCAACGGACCCAAGCACACAAATCCGTAACCGCACTGGACGAACCAGGAAGTGTCTAGAGCCAGCGGTCGGTTGACCTTTGCCCATCAAATTAAATTTTGGGCAATAAGGTGCTTAATGCTTTAAAAGGCCAACTTGCACTTGGCATTTTGATGGATGCCTGGTATAAAAGCACGATGCCTGGCTATGAGGCCCCACTGGTGGTGGAGGACACGCAGTCCCTGGGCATCCCCAGGCCAGTGGCTGAGCCTTGACTGCATCACAAGGCTGCACTGTGACCTCTGCACAGGACTCCCATTCACAGAGCTTGAGTCATCCTGTGGGCGACCTTGGGACGCCGCGGTGGAAAATCCGTGAGCTCTTTCATTGGGTGGTTCTCTGAGTCCACCTTCAAGCAATGAGATTCAGCCCCGATTCGCTCTCTGGTGCCCCTGGTGGTGAACGCTCTGTTTGGTTCCTGACCACGTGCTTTGTGAGTTAACACACCAAGCCGCCTGGTGAAGTTGCTACCACTCTTACTCTGTAAAGGAAGAGAGGCAGTTCAGACAGAGTAATCTGAAGGTCAACACTGGAAGGTGATGGAGCTGAAGTCCAGGCTCAGCGATCGGCGCTTTTGTCGGAACCAGGGGCACTGAAGGGGGCCCAGGACCTTAGAAGGTAAGATGGGGGAGAACGCAGGTGGGTGGGAGAACGCAGGTGGAAGAGAGAACGCAGGTGGGTGGGAGAACGCAGGTGGGTGGGAGAACGCAGGTGGGAGGGAGAACACAGCTCAAGAACACATCTGCACCTAACCTCAGTTTCATTTCCTTGTTATGTTCCACCTATCAAATTTAAGAATATGATTTAAAAGAAGTAGAATTACCCAAAAAGTCCCATTGGAAAAAAGTCCAGGTTTCTTACTAAATACTAAGCCATATACCTTTTTTTTCAGAAATGAATGGGATTTGAAACATAAACTTATAAGAGAAATTCATTCCACTTAAACAAAAGTATTATTAGGAAAAATCCATCCCTAACAGAATTTCCAGAGAATAGATAAAATCTATTTACTTTAGTGTTTGGTCCTAAAATACTGACTTAGGATTGAATTCAAGTCACTTTATTACATTCCCCAAAGTAACTGCTAGCACTGTGTACATAAGCCAAATCCTACGTAATAAAAATTTAAGGAAGCCATGAAAAAGTGACAGAATTAATATGCATGGATCAAAGCAGTCATAATAACTTTCATCCCATTAAACCTCATAGTTCACCAAGAGAAAAATAAGAATCTCATGTATTTTTTAGAGGAGCAGTTGTGAGGGAAAATGCGGACGATGTCTCCTTCTCCCACCTTATTTGAACAGCAGCAGCCCAGGAAAATAAAGCTGAGAGAGAAGCTTCCCAGCGGCCCCAGGGGGCTCCTCCTCCCGTTACATATCAAAGCCCCCCTTTGAAAATTAGTGTCGATGCGGAATGGAACGCAACCGTGCAAGGTGGGTTTAAGATGTTACAAACAAAACAACTTGTTTGTATTGTATACAGAATGTACTTTACATACTTTTAGACTTTGGGGAAAATAAACTAGCTTCCACAAGACATATGTTTATTCACACAAAACACACTTCCCTTAGTGCTGACTTGAATAAAGTGCCCGGAAATGAAACTTAAGCCTTGTCGCTAGACAGACCGCCCCTACCAAATGACACCCATGTCCACCCGCAGAGTGGGAAGTTCATTATGACCGGGCCGCGAAGGTCTGTTTTATAAGTTTACCCCTTCTGTACTTTATCACAAGTAAGTACGTGCCCTACATGTGAAGGCCCCATCACCTTGAAGAGGGAGGCGGCCTGAGCTTCTCCAATGCAGGTGTGGGCTACCTGGGGGATTCAGAGACAGGTGCTGAGAGACAGAAATTCATGTGGTTAATATCGAGCCCCTTCTTGCAGCACCGACTTTTCCAAAAGGTTTGGGGATAAATTAGCACGAACACCTTCTCCTGACGTGTCCGAAAGCCCAAACTCACTGTCCTAGAACCTCTTTTCACCTCTGGCAGCAGGAGGTCCCCAGGGCAACAAGGTCGGCTCCACCAGAGACACAGTGATTCCATGCACCACCAAACCCCTAGATTCTTCCCATTTGGGGGCCCGCCATTTCCTCAGAGGAGCTTTCTGCTCAGACCGCCCCCCCCCCCCGTATTTACAGAGTATCTACCACGGCACTACTTGGAAACACCCGTCTGGACCCAAGAGTGTCTAGTACACAAGGCCGACAGCTCACTGTCTGTCCTTTAAGAAGAAGGGAAAATTTTCCAGTACTGCCCTTCCCAGGAGCAGGGGCACCCCTAAATACAGGACGGGCGACAATGAGCCCCTGGGACTGGGGCAGATGTATCAGTCCTGGCCCTAGCTCTGGAGACAGCGGCCTGGCCTCCGGGCGTGGCTACGTTGGGAGGGCAGACTTGGGGACAGAATGGATGGTTTGTAAGCAAAGAAGGAAGAAATTGACATTGAGTGAGTTACTACTGTCCCTTTAATTCTGCAGAATTAGAATACATCAGAGGTCCCAAGACATTTCATGAGAGAAGAGAGAAATTCATGAAACCCTGAAAACTCACATAAGCTTTAAGATGGAGCTGGATGCTTAAAAGACTGCTGTGCGCATGTGCGTATGGTGGACTTGCTCTGAGCCCGGTGAGCACTTGGCACATCCTCTCCGCTGTGAGTGACGCTTCATTGGAAAGGACGAGGCGCGTGCAGTTGGTCCTGCGCCTTCGGGGCTGGTCTCATGAGTGTGCTCTCTGACACTGCCAAGTGACAGGGGTGTTTAACAATTAGATGCAAATAAAGAATAACAGCTAAATGTCTTCTCCGTCCATCTGCGCTGCTGTAACAAGCATACCCCAGACCGCCCAGCTGTACAGACAGAGATCCATTGCTCAGAGCTCTGGAGGACTGTGGCGCTGGCAGGTTCAGTGTCCGGTGAGAGCTTTCCGGTTCATGGGAAGCACCTTCTGTGTCCTCACAGGGCCAGAGGTGCACCCTGAGGAATGTCCCCAAGAGCCAGGAGGCACAGACATCCCTAGTAGAACCAGACAGCTAGTCTGAAGCCAAGCTATTGTCAAAGGCATCTCAAGCTAAGAAAGGCAGCAGATACCCCCTGCCCAGCCAGCCCCTGGAGGGTATATCTTTTTCTACGTCGGGGCCAGTGCACCCCATAAACACCCAGACTCGAAGCGCACAGGGCCCTCAGGAGCCCACGGGGAAAGCAGGTGTTTGGCATCTCAACTGGCCAGTCTGACCCCACAACCCCACAGCCTTCATGAAAGGAGAACAGCAAAGTCCTTTGGCCAGCGGTGTCTTCTGCCCCCTGCCAGGTTCCTCATTGCGGGTAAGTGACTGCTGTCCCCCTTGGGGCGTGGCCGAGTTTGTTGTCACTCCAAATCTGCCCACGGATCCTCTCCGGGTTTCACTACAGAGAATGCAAAGGTCCTGGCAGCTGACGCACAGTAAGATTTGCAGTAGCCCCGCTCACTGCAGGGGGTTAAAAAGCACCACCAACTGTCAGGTAAAGCAAGATACGCGTGCCCTGCTGGCACCGTGGGCCACGTGCAGTGGTGGTGCCAGTCTTGCAGCAGGTGATCAAAGACACGGACGACAGGCCTGGGACAAGCACCAGAACGCCAGGGCCACGGCACGGCCACGTCACGAGCCCTCCGGGACCAGCGGAGCGCCTTCCAGTACCTTCCAACAAATCATTAGCTTCCTGTTTGCCTCCTTCATTCCCGTGCGGTGGCTTCCGTGGGAGAGGTCTGTGATCATCAGTGTGGTGAGTGGGACCTCGTAAATAAATTTGGAGGAAGATAAGATTCAGCCTTGTAAAGCTGACAGGGAGCCCGAGATGAAACAGAATCGGAGATGAAAGAGAGATGAGAGGGAATGAGGATGCTGCGGCCTGACCACGATGGAAGATGAGGGGCCGCCGAAGCCCGTCGCTGACCCTCCCCCAGTGGAACCAGGGCGTGTCACCTTCTGAAACTGAGTGACAACCCGTCCGCTCGCTGGAGCCCACGAACGAGCATGACACGGCTTCCTCGGCTCGGAGGAAATGTTGCGAGCGTACGAGGTTGCCCGAGTCCGAGCTGATTTTTTATTTTGCTCTTAGTGCAATAATTCTAGGCGTAGATCTGCACATTCATGAAGCTGAGAATTAAAGTGCAAAATTTAAGTACAAATTACAAGTGCAAATTTCCATTATACCTCGTGGCTTTTCCTCTCTTAATATGATACAATTCTTCTTACTAAATTTTCTTAAGTTCCTATGTTTTGAGTATCGTTCATAGGGGTAAAGCTAAACATTAGCCAGATGAGAAAATATCTTTTTATAAACACAGGAACTAACCAAGAAAAAAAGATTAATATACACACAAAAAATGAACGGTATACTGACAGCGTCTCCTAATTTCCTCGCCGTGTGTTTGAGATCAGTAAACCTCTCGTCACTGAAAGGCCTTCCTAAAACAACACTAGTGTCCAGAACAGTCCCAGTCACAAGAGGAGCAGAACAAGAGGGGGGACAGCAGGTCTGTGCCGGCACACGCGAAGGCAGGGATGCAATGCAGGAGGGCGGACAGCGGGCTGTGGATGGTTTGGGCAAAGATGGTTTGAGGAGCAGCGGCAGGTGGGAGACCAGTGGCCGTACTTTCTTCTGCGAGAGGCCCATTACCCACCCACCAGCGGGCCTGAGATCCCTGAGACACCCAGAGCCAAACAAGGGGGCGCACTGCCAATGACGCCACAAGCGCCCTGATAATCCCTCTCATTTATATCCTTGCTTCCACTCGGTGACAAATGTGTATCTCTCTGTCGTCCACGAACGAACACGGAGCGTCTTCACAGAAGGCCAGCTGGGTGACATCTGCCCGGGGAAGGGTGGAAATGCAGAGAAAATGACAAGTCGTTTTGTTTAAGTTCTGTGACTCAGAAGTCAGCGGTAGAAATGGAAGTCGGCCGGCAATGGTGACAGGTGACACGGTGAGAAGAAAGGACAACATTCTGAAAGGGCAAGGGGTCGTCACAGTGAACCGCTGGCTCTGGAATCTCGTCCCAGAAGAGAATTCCACACTCGTGTCTGTCTCAGCGCATGCGGGTTCCTCCGCGGCCTCTGACTGTGCGGGCGGCCCGGTCCCTTGCGATGGCCGATGCAGTGTGCACGGGTGCTTCACCTGTGTCTGGGGGCTCAGGCCAGCCCTCTCAGCTCCCGCCATCAATGTCCCCCAGAGGAACGATGCCCAGACACGGAGGCCCCTGCATCCTGAGCTCTGAGTAAGACAGGGAGTGGCCCGGACCCGAGGCCACCACTGTCTCAGAGCCTCGGCTGCAGGCGCACGGGCCCCGTGGGACTGAAGACCCGCTTACAGTTTATGCCACCGAGACTCGGTGCGTGTTCGTTGCACACCGAGGAGACTGGCACAGAAATCGGTGCTGGACGCAGGGTCTGCTGTCCTCAGAGCCCAAGGCACCTGGCACTGGCTCCAGGACCGGGCCGTGCGGGCGGAGGGACTATGAGGAGTGACTGGAAAATGATCATCGGTGTGAGCAGTGGGGGAAGTGTGGCAAACTCTCACCTTTGATCACTGGGGGATGGAGAATGTGCTTAATGAGTGCGCAGTCATTAGCGACGGCTAAGCTACTGCAAGGTCAGACGAGCTCTGAAGACAGCATGTCGGGCGCGCAGGCATATTTAGAACGAAAGGAGAGGTCCCACACATTCCACGACGCTCAAGTGTGAAATAAATACAAGGTGACTTCTTACCATACCCAAGTCGTGACACTGGATGCAGCCTCAGGATGAAGACCAAACTGCAGACACAGTCAACGCTCCATGTGCTCAGACACGGGAACAAACTGCGCACTGGCCAGTGAGTACAGCTGGCATGCAGAGGGGCTCCCCGGAAACCACAGGACAATTGGACGTGCTGAGTCGCCCCAACTAAGCCTGGAGCAAGAGCGCAACTTTCTGTCCTGCGCTTATTCTTGCAACCATATTATAATTCATCTACCTACCTTCCTCTCATCTCTCCGTCCAATATATACGTATATGCATGCACGCATATAGTATGATGTATATTTACATAAAATTCTTTTCCCCTTGGACTTAGGATATTGTTGGAGAAATACATAATTCCCTTCACTGCCATCTACAGCTTTCTTACCTATATTTAAATGGTTACGTTTTACTTGGTGTTTTTTAATACCAAATAAATGGGATTTTACAATGGAAACATTGGATCTTCCGGTCTATTTCTCTGTGGAAGTGATTCACTCTAATTTAATAAGTGGCATTAATCATACTTATGTCCTTGGAACAGACTGACGTTAAAGCTGCTATTAACCTCACCTGCAGGCTCTTCCTCAGAAGAGGTGGGCACGCGAGCATTTGAAAACTGCCGACGGCAAAGGGCACGGACACAGGGACGGTGAGGCAGGACCTCTGAGTGACCATGAAGGAGCCTGTGGGGTCTATTATTGGGAGGCAGGGCCCCGGAGATGTCAAGTTCACTGTGACTCCCAGAGAATAAGGGAGAAAATTGGTTTTATCAACTCACAGAGGCAACGCAACTTCTCCAAACTTTTAAAGATCCACTCCGCACAAAGTTAAAGAGACAGCACAATGACTTCAAGTTTTAGGGGAAGAAAAGACGACGTATGCAGAGGAAGACGTCTGTCCCTGCTAAAAGAGCTCACCAAACGCAGTCCCTGAGAGGCGCTGCCTTGACCTTTACCTGTGAGTGTTTCATGTCAAGCACAGACCACCAGTGAAAGGAGAACTATGGTGTTCTCAGAACTGGGGGAGATGATCACCACTTTACTAAATAATATCATCTCCCTGAAGAGATTTCGGTGTCCGTCATCAATGTCTTACACACAAGTCAGAGAAAAGAAGGACCAGGGACTTGGGTCAACCTGCATCCTGTCAGCGTACACGTGACAAGACCCGCTGGGTCAGGAGGCATCTGTCTGGACGCGGGCAGGAGAAAACGGGGCTGAGGACTCATTCCCGCGGCCTGGGGCGAAGGCCCAGGGGAAGCGGTGCAGCTGAAATGGTGTCTCGTCTTTAACGAGGGACTCAGGATACTGCAATTTCAGCCTCCGTGGGAAGAGCTTGGTTGATGCATTCCTCTCTCTGGGATCACATACCGTAACAGAAAATCCATTTGGTTCACTGTTAGATGAGATTTTAGAAAATGGATTTTCATTTCTGATTGAAGAACGAATTTTTGCCACTGATGTAAATCCCCATGTATCCACAGAAACCACACAGAGATACCCTACACAGTCCAAGCCAGTGTTTCCTAATACTCCAGTCACCCCGAAGCAATACACTTTAAATCTGTTATAACTTTTTTTCAAACTCCTGTGATTTGGATGTCAGTTGATATGTTGCTAGAGTTTCCAGAGATTGAAATAGTATTATAACCAAATCAGCATTATTGAGAGAGTACATACACATAAACACACACACTCCTTATTTGTTTTAGGAGCTAAATTACCCATCAACTAAATCATCAATTTCAGAAACAAGAATAAAGAGAAATTGATAATTATCTTTAATTTTAATTTTTGTTTCTTGCATTTTCTGTTTACCACTGATTTTTTCCTGTTGGCTTCACTGTCTCTTTTACATTTATGTTAAAACATTACTAATTTGTTGGAGATTATCTCAAATAATAAAATAAAATTAAGTTTTCATTTTTATCCCTTGATAGAAAACCTACAGTGAAATTAGTTTTAGGTGATTACTCAAAAAATTTGTAATATAATATTTCCATTCTTTTTAGAGTAAAACTCCATTTATGTATAATCTTTATAGCTTCATAATTATTTTTCCAGAAAAGTTAATGTATTTAAGTTTTCAAATACAAAAAGTTAATAACATGAATACAAAGACTTTTTAAAAATTGTTGCTTAGATCTCATCTTTTGTGTTGGATATAATTGTACCAAACAGTAGCTGGCTGGGGTTCTGGGGCGCGGGAGCAGAAGATGCTATAGATTTTTTAAGTAAAGAATACTTAAGTAGGGCCCTGGCTGGTGTAGCTCAGTGTATTGAGTGCAGGTTGCGAACCAAAGGGTCGCCTGTTCGATTCCCAGTCAGGGCACATGTCTGGGTTGCAGGCCAGGTCCCCAATGGGGGCCACATGAGAGGCAACTGCACATTGATATTTCTCTCCCTCTCTTTCTTCCTCCGTTCCCTTCTGTCTAAAAATAAATAAATAAATAAAAATCTTAAAACACATGCTAAAAAAAAGAATACTTAAGTAGGAAATTGCTAAATAATTTTGGGTAAACAGAGAGCAGCTGGGGAAGCTAAGGTTACACAGGGAACACTGGTACCAGGAAGCCACACTAGCCCGCCGGTCCCCATGTAGTCCCGCTACCCCACTGAGGGAATTTACCCAAAGGAATGGACTGAAATCAGGATCTCAGGAACATGCCTGCACTCACGTGTTCACTGCAACATTATTCATACAGCTGAGATATGAAAACCGCCTAAACATCCGTGAAGGATGAACACGCCTGCACTCACATGTTCACTGCAACATTATTCATACAGCTGAGATATGAAAACCGCCTAAACATCCATGAAGGATGGATGGTGAGGAAAATGTTGTATATTCCTGCAAGGGCATTTTATTCAGCCTTTACAAATGAAAGAAAGCCTGCCATTTGTGACAACAGGGATGAACTTATAGGACATCACGCTGAGTGAAATAAGCCTGACACAGAAAGACAACTACTGCATGATCTCATTCATATGTGGGATGCACAGCAGTCCAAGTCACGGAAGCAGAGCACGCAGAACGGGGGTCCCCAGGGGCTGGGGGAGGGCGGGGGAGGAGACAAGGGGGACGTCCATCGAAGGGCGCAGAGTCCCAGCCACACAACGCAGACACACTGAAGATCCGCTCGGCAGCTCAGCACCGAAAGCCACTGGGTCATGCACTTAAAACATGGTGAGAGGAAGACCTTACGCTGTGTTCTTACCTTAAAAAAATAATAACAACAGAGTGGGTGGGAGGACTTTCCAAGCTGATGAAGATGTCCTTGACCTTGAGGGCCAGGATGGCCTCTCAGGTGTGGACTTAATCCCAAACTCAGAGTTGTATCTATTACACACATACAGCCACTTACATTCTAGTCAGACCTCAATAAAGTGATTGTTTCAAAAGAAGGAGAAAGTCATATTCGCTTTCATAAAAGGAACTCAAATATCAGAGTCGAGGAGAGAAGCAACAGTGGCTGGAACATGATCGAAAAGCATTGTGGCATTTTATTCTCAAATAAGTGATTTTGTCCTATCTATGGGGGTGTAATTAAAGAGCACAGAGAAGGAAGGAGAAAAGGAGGGAACCAGGGCTCAGCTTCTGCGTATTAGCTACGTCACCTCCTGTATTTATTCTGCTTGTTTTTCTATCAGAAGGACAGAAGTCGCACTTTAGGTCACCCTCCTGGAATGTCCATGAGGCCTCTGCACAGTTGTCCCCCTGACCAAGTGAGCAGTGATCGTCAGAAAGCAAGAAAGAGTGTAATTCACTGTTTTGTAGGAAAACAGTGGAAGCTCATGCAATTCACAGGAATTATCTCCTAAAGGAAGAGATGAGTAAATTAGTGACAATTTAATGTGCGTCTAAGATCTTAAAGCAGTATTTTTTCTTAACTCTCTTTTCATAAATTATCTTTCCTTCTCTTGAGAATGAGTAGAAAAATACATGTAGAGGCTTACCCCGTGCACGTCTCTGAAGAGAGAACATGATCAGTAATGCCATGTGTAAATGACATTTTAGCTGCAAAGGAAACTGACATTTGAAGTATGGTTTTAGTTTGTCTACGTTACAACCCAACAGTTCCCTTCTGGGTATTTATCTGCAGAAATCTGAAACACTAATTCCAAAAGATGAGTGCATCCTCTGTCCACTGCAGCACTGTGTACAGCTGCCAAGGTACGGGAGCAAGCTCGGCGCCCATCACTAGGCAGGTGGAGAGAGAAGGGGCAGTGCCGCTCTAGGAGGGAGTACTCCTTGTCCGTGAAACAGAACGCGTTCTTACAACTCACGATGACACGGACGGACCTGGAGGGCGCTATGCTCAGGGGAACCAGTCAGACAGAGAAAGGCAAATACCATGAGATTTCACATCCATGTGGAATCTATAGAATGAAACGAACCAACAAAACAGAAAAAGACTCATAGATACAAAGAAATAAACAGGTGGTTTCCAGAGGATGGAGACCTGGAGGGCTGGGTGAAAAGGTGAAGGCATTAGGAAGTACAGACGGCCGGTTATGAAATCAGTCACGGGGATGTGGAGTCCAGCAGAGGAAATCCAGTCCATAGCATTGTGATGACTGCGGGTGGGGCCAGATGGGCAGCAGACTTACTGGGGGGTCACTTCGTCAGCTATGGAAATGTCTAGTCACGATGTTCTACACCAGAAACTAATAGAATATTGAATGTCGACTGCCATTTTAAAGTAAGTAACTAAATATAAAGTTGGCTTCCTCTTCACCACATCTTAAGATATTGTATAAGCTACTTTTCCTAAAAGAAATAGCCAGACAGAATGGGAGAAGACACTTACTTTTCCAAAGCATGAATGAGAAAGTGGATCATCTGTGCTGTTTTTGAGACTTGTTGGTGGCATGTCTGAGGTTGCTGACCTTGGGGGAAGCTGTTGGTTTAAGGCTCCCTCGTGAGAAACTCAAGACTTGTGAAACGAAACACATCCTCACTTACTAATTGTTGTAATCAAGGCAAAGCTCATAAACCATTAACCCTGAACAAGGATCAGCGCAAAGAACGAATCGATAAATTATCTTCTACAAGGACATTAGACTGTATTCACCGTGTAAGCATTTTGGAGCTGCACTGCAGCCGTAAGCTAGTGAATGGCTGTTTTTCTACTCTGTGTATTCATTTGTTTACAAAGAAGCGGGGGAATTGAAAGTCACAAAGCATTTAGGAGAAGAAACATCAAAGATAAGTCAGAGTGGGGGCATGAATGCATTACCAGGCAAGATGCAGAAGACCCTGAACTTGCTCCCTGCATCCTCAGAGAAATCAGGAAAGAACAGAGGCATGCCTCTGCCAGAGTTCCGTGGGAGCGGCGGGAAGTCTGGCTCGACAGGAGGACACATTTTACAGTCCCCAGAGACATGGCAGAAGTCTACGTGTGACCTCTATCGGGACAGAAGAGTGGAATATGGCCAGTGTCAACTAAAAAGATAAGTAGCCAGCCTCTTGCCATCTGGGAACCACTGAAGGGAGACGGCTTCCTACCTTTGAATCAATCGGCCCCCGAAACACATGTAGACCAAGTGCGTGCATGCGGAGCCAGGGCTCAGAGAGCTGGACTCTGCTGGATGGGACCTGGCGACAAGAGGCTCAGCCGAGTCTCATCAGAAGCAGCCAGGAGATAAGTAAGGAGCGCAGTGAGCATGCGGTCCGAGGATGGGGATTCGGGTCATTGGAACACTTGGAAGAATCTGCCAAGTCTTCCCTTCGGTTTCTACTCACTATTCCTAATTGTAAGTGTTATTTCTTATCTCAGCAAGACAGAGATAAGAAATATACGTGGAAACAGATTAAAATGTTCCTGCTCTTTGGGGTTTGGGTAACTAAGGAAAATTTAAAGAAAAAGACATCTGAAATCATGTAAACTTTTCCAAACCATACATATGTTTGTTCCAATCCCTCAGTAACAACACAGCAGCCAATATGATGAATGTTGATTTGCAGAGCATTCTGACGCACCCCCGTCATTCATGATAATCACAGGTAATTGGTTTTTGAGGGTGTACTATGTTCCGTGGATACTGCTTAGCACTTTCCGTGCACTGATTCACTGAACTAAAATCGGCTGAGGTTGGAATGTTTTTTTTAACTGCATCGACTCTTCAGATGAGGTGCCAGATCGGCGAGCCAGGAAGTGCTGGAATGTCACCAGCTGGGCCACAGGCTGTGCGGCTGTCCGACCCGAGTCCCATTCTTCAGTGGCCACACGAAGTTTTCCAGGATGTAAACCCTTCTCTTCCCTTTCATGTTGTTTTATTTAACTTCTGAGTGAGACCCACTAAACTAATTTTACGACCCACTAATCTGATTCATTGAGAAATCCCACCCCAAGCAACATGCTGAATTGGAGGTGTTGCCAGTTTGGGAAATGCCTTCACGCGTCCGCATCGCATTTTGTCCACGCATCACTGCTCTGGAGGGGAGCAGGTGGGCAGGAAAAGTAACAGTCGGTGCCCTAATGGGGTCTCCCAGCTAGTGAATGACAGGGTTAGGGCTTCAGCCTATGGCACTGGCTCAAAGTTCTCGCATTCTGCACAGCCCCTCCCTCCCCCCATGCTGGCCCAAGCCACAGTCCTTCCTTATGTGGGGGGAAATAGAGGGGTTCTGTGCAAAGTGGCTGCACAGGTCAGCTCATGCCAGACCCCCAACAGGGCAGAGCAGGGCAGGGTGGGCAGTCACACCCCAGGTGAGGAACTTCTTCAGTGACAGGGTTTAAGCTAGCTCTGTCCATTGTCTTTGTGCCTTGGGATTAATCCACCTTTGAAACACCACAAGGAACAGGCCCGCAGAGGGGTATCACCACTCAAGAGAGCACGCCATCCTGTTAGCTCTCCTGCAGTCCAATCCGCCAGGCTGCCTCTCACTTCTCGTGGAATCTTCCTGAAACGCTCTCCTGCATTCCAAGTGCACAACACAAGCTGCAGAGCTGTCCCTCTGGGAGCGCCAGGCACCCTGCTCCCTGGCATCTGTCATCAGCTGGGCCCAAATAAACCTGTGCATTCTCCTCAGGTTTGGATGTTTCTTACTTCGGCGCCTGCCTCATCCACGATGAGTCCCCGTGGGCCACCCTGCCGCCTCCTTCGCTGCGACAGCCCACTCTGCAGGAGCAGCTCAGGGACCCGGCAAACCCAGCTCCAGTCCACCCACTCCTCAGCTCAGACTGTCGGACCAGTGCAGACTGGGCGCGTCCGGGAAGGCTCGGGGGCCCGCTGTCACTCACAGCCACACACGTGCGCACTGCTCTCTAGTCATTCCGCTGGCTTCCCGCTCATTTATTTTCAGTAGGGAAGTCTCTGTACAACTGCATTGTAAATTATCCGGACATCCAAATGTGTGTAACGCACATCGGGAGAGGGATGCTGGGAGGCGATTCGGACTGAGAGTCAGGATAGAGCTCGAAGACCATGCCCAGCTTGTCTAAGAAGCATCTACATTTTATGCATCATCAGAACACACCACGAGAGTGAGCAGTAGGGAGGCTGGTCCCTGAAACACAGTGCACAGAAACATCCATTGGCTGCAGAAAGAAAATACAGCATTTATTTTCTACACTCATTTTTTCCCCCAAATGAACAGTTTTCACTGGTTTTCATGTAAGTCCACAGCTGCCCTCCCGTGGTTGCTGGCCAGGCTGATCTGTGCCTGGTGGTGAGGGGTGAGACCCCAGGGAAGAGGGAATCCGCAGTTGCAGAGGCTCGGGGGATGCCCTCCAGCAGTGGGTGGGCATTTATGCCTCAGCCAATGTCAATCACCTCCTGTCATCCTAGCTCTGCTCAGCCGCCTGCCTGAGCACCTGGGCCCTGGGCCTGGAATGTGAGTCACTAAGTAAGGTCTTCCCAGCCCCGCCCAGCCCCGCCCAGCCCCGCCCCACCCCACGAGGCTGCTCAGGCCTCCCTCTCCGCGTCTTGCCCCCCAACACCCTGCATCCCCCCATCGCGCTGTCTCGTTCTCGCCACACTGGGCGCTGGCCACACCGCACCACACCCCCTCACCCTGTGCCTCCCACTAGCGGGAGGACTAAGACCCCTGGCATGCTGCTCACGGAGCTGCACCCGGGCCCAGCTCAGGGCTCTTCAGGGCACCTTTTTTTAAATTTTTTTTGCAAGAACGACTGAAGGTGCATTGCATATGCATTCCAGATTGGGAAAATCAACACAAAATTTAACTTCCTTCACCTTGACTTGCTTCAGGGCACACATTTCAGATTGTTCTTTGCCCATATTTCACCTTAGCTTATGTGTGTGTATATATATATATATATATATATATATATATATGAACAGTATATTCTGTTCATATTATATAAACAAATGAAAAAATAAACATGAAAAAATAAATATATATATATATTTTAAGATTAGATTTTTAAGGTAAAGACTTAACAAACAGCTTTCTCAGAACCCCACTCAAATTTTGGTGTACCTGCTGTTGCACCCCCTCAGATGAACATGCCGGAACCCTGAAGAAACATGTTCCCTCTAAAACTCCAAGTTCACTGGTTTCCCACAGCTTGGCTTCTTCCTCCCGAGGCTTCTTTGCAAAGCCCCCCTCGGTCCACAATCTGCCTGTCCTCCCCACTCGCTCACCACCCCCAAGCTGACGGTATTCCCATTTCCCCCATCAGCCAGAGCAACTCACCCTTCCCTCCCAGGAGAACAGACCTTCTGGTGAGTGAAGACCCACAAGGAACTCAATCTCCCTCATGAGGACTCCAGTGCATGGACAGAACTCGCCCCGCGGTGGCACTGAGGAGCCGGCAGCTTCCCACCTGTTCGTTCCTGCATTTGCACGGGTCTCAGCTGGCGGGTCCCCCGGCCAGCTGCGGGCACCGCAGTGAACAGTAATAGCACGCAGGCCTGTGGGCAGGGGATCCGCCGCCTTGCCGGCCGGGAAGACCACGTGTTGTTTATCACAGGGATATTGCAAAGCCCATCGGGCTGCCCAGGGAATGCTAACAATGGGCCCACGAGCCTCTGAGGCCACCCCTCAGGTTCAAAGGTTCCTTTGAGAGCTGCAGTGAAGTGTGCCTTGTGCATAAGTTGATGCTCTTGATTTGTGTTAGTAGCAAACTCCACCTTCTAATCAGTGCACAGGAGTTTCTCAGCGCCTGACGTTGCTCCCAGGCACCCTGGGCTTAGACGTTTGAATGCCTGGAACCTTCGCGTGTTCCCGGCTTCCCAGAGTACTTCCCTGCACCACGGCCCCTTCTCAACAGGCCGGCAGGGCGGCCCCGCTGGGCGTGCCCTGTCCGAGGCTCCCCCTTGGGGTGCACTGTCATTGCGAAGGTGGGCTTGTTGCATTCTTCGCCTTGTTTCTTGGCAGAAGTTTCAGAATTTTAATTAACTTTCATCGTTTTTATGTTTAACAGTTCCCCTGTCATTCTGTGGATGGAGTTGACTTTGAGTGGGTTTTTGTGTGTGGAAACAGATTTGGAATGACTTTTCCTTTTAAGTTTTTGAGAAATTGGCCATGTGAGAAATATAGGTAAAAGTAGACGGGGGAGAGCAAACCCGTCTCTGCGCTTGGCGAGGCCACGGTTCCTTCTTCCTGCTGAGCTTCGCTGTCTTAAGGCAACCATGTTTTGTGGCTCACTAAATCCGTGCATCATTCTAGATTCCAGCATGAAGCAATTGCTATGAATTTCCTGGCATAGCCTAGAAAGTTCAGGAAAGTGGTAAACTTACGGACTTGAACCCAAATTCAATCAACTCCTAAATTATAGAGATGAGGCCTTCACACCTTTGCCACTCACTTCAATGCTCAGTCCCTCCTCGGAGGAGAAACCATTGGCTGATTTGCTCCTCTGAAAATACGTGCCCACGTTTGCATAATGGCCCCCCAAAATAATTTTAAATTGTGTCTTCGATAGAACAAAGTTGTGACCATGTTTTGTGAGCCTCTAATTTCTCTCTATGCAAGCCAATAAAAATAAATGTTGCAGAAAATAGTTAGAAAATAGGACAGTATTTATACTCCCCAGTTTCATCCTGAAATCTGAATTTGCTTATTCAATCTAACAGCTCTGTATCTTCCCCTCGAACCTGGAAACGTTTACAGCAGTCTCGACCCCCGAGGAGCTGCACACCGCCAACATATTGGCTGGCGCAGAACTTTTAGAGACTGACCGACCCATGGTCAGAAAGAAGCACCATCAAGATTCTGTTGAACGCTCTCAGAAAGCACAAATATCAGAGCCTTTTCAGTGCTATGACCTCCTAGTGTCAGCACGTTTTGCTGAACGAGACGAAAACAGAAAGGGAAATGAGACAGAGGAGACGAGGAGGAAGTTTAGAAAGAGCAGCTCCTGCTCTTGGCTCCCGGTTAGTGGGCAGCCATTCCTGTGCTCCCCACAGGCTGTGCTGGGCAGCTCCGGACGTTACAGCAAAAGACGGGCTACGAGACACCAACCAAAGATGGACTGAAGCTAAAATAAGGACCGACAGGCAGGCCATGCAGCTGAGAAAGGAGGCGGGAAAGAAGGGGCACAAGGGGTCCAGAGCAGGGCTTCTCACACGCTCGAAAGAGAAGTGCAAGCACACCCTGTCGTGCCACTGTGACTTCGGAACGTGTCAGCGTGCTCCCTGTCCAGACGCCCTCACATCACCCTCACTCAGAGGCTCGGGGGAACAGGTGTGCCCCCCTCTTCACACTTCAACACGAATCACGGACGAGCGACCCAACCTGAGTGGGAGGCCACGGATCGCGCAAGGCTCAGAGAACAGTGGGGCAGAAATAAACACGGCAACGTCTCTGCTTGCACCTGTGGGAGGGGCCCTGGTGGGCACGAGGTCCCTCCCCACCCCCATCTCCTCAGTCCCTCATGGGGGGTGTCTCTGCTGGCTGAAGTGAAAAATCGGTGCAACAAATACAGAGACAAAACCGAAGACACTGGCAGGTCCGGTTGATTTACTTTGCAAAGGGCCCAGAATTGCAGGGGGAAAGGTGTATAATTCACCCAGAAGTGGAGGAGACGGGTGAGAAAGAGAGGAATTAGCAGTCAGTTGTTTGCACGGAAGAGAAATATGTGGCAGATGGGTGCCATGAGGACTGTTTTCTTTATGCTTGTGGTTGACAGATAGGTGGCTTATTATGTTTTTCTTTTTCTTCTTTGCTGTGTTACTATATAGAAATAAACCCTAAGAAAACACACATGCATGCATGTTGTCATATATGTATATGCACACATATATGATACACATGTGATGCATACAAGCATATGGAGTGTGTAACATATTACAGTGGGAAAACGTGACAGTGCTTTGTAGACAAGTATATAAATATGCAGCTATATTTTAAATGTTATATATTTATATCTACAGTTATGTATAGAAATGTAACACATGTATAGAAATACATATACAAATACAACATACATTTAATATGTTTATTTATATGTATTTATTAACTTTGCTGCAGTGACCCAATGAGAAAAGATTGTGTAAGTACTTTGCACACACATGTATATATGTGTGTGTGTGTCTGTGTGTTTACAAAGAACTTGCAAGTAATATTTTCTTATTTGGTCACTGTAAAGCCAACTTTAAAGAAAATATTCATTTTTAAAGGAAGCAGGGACAGAGTAAGAAAATGACGTGGGCACTGTAGCACAGCTAATACTGGAAAGGGAACTTAGTGCCTCCATTCACTCATTCATTCATTCATTCAAGAGCCAAGTGCCTCCCTCTGCTCTGGGGAGACAAGGGGCACGTTCTCATAGAGGACACTCAAGGTCAAACATACATGCTCTCTGTGGAAGTCAGCAGGTGTGGGGGATGCAGGAACACACGCAGCATGCTCAGTTGTATGGTGGGGGCAGGCCTCTGTGGACAGGTCAGCGGAGCTGACTGGAATGCTACGCAGACATCCCCGGTGTGGGGCCGGTGGGAAGGCTGCCTCGGGCCGAGGAGCTTCCCGTGTGTAAAGTGGCCACAGGCTCTGGATGAATGTCACATGGGCCATCAGAAGTGAGAAGTCATAAATGGCGGTCCCATTAGGGTGGTGGTGACTCAATTCACAAGAACCCTTGTCTCCCAACCCAGTGTCTTCCCCAGCTGTCAAACTTCAGCACAGGTGCCGTCCCCTTGGGGGACCTTTCAGATTCCCTGGGCCACCCATGACTTCTGATTTCCAGTCCCACAGCCTCAGACAGCACAGAGGGCAGCTTCCAAGGCCGCTGGGCTAAGGAGAGGGAGCGCAGGGCATGGGATAGTGGGGATGGACCGCCTGTGCATCTACAGCTCCGGCATGGCCTCCGGTAAGTGCCTGCACATCTCTGAACCTTTCCCAGCCTTTGCAAAGCAGTGATGCGCGCCGGCCAAGTGGTTGCTAAAACCCTGGCTTTGTTTTTCTGCAGTGGAACTTCTTTTGTATGTGTGTGAAAGCTTCTTACCCAGCAGAGGACTCCATAAAGAGCTAACAGCTGGGTGATGAGAGGCGAACAGGAAGAGCTCCCGAGAACACGTCTGTGACCAGCTGCGTGGGTGTTTCCCCACACTGACCAACTCCCCAGCTCCCCCGACACCAGGCAGTGTCCCACAGTTCAGTTCACAGGTGGCGCTCCCTGGAGCCAGCATCCACTCCCACAAATTAAGGGCTCCGTCCCGAAGACCACCCCCACTTCCGACATGGACCGTGAGCCCCAGGTCCCCTCCTGCCCCTAGGATCGGCTGGCGCTGAGTCAGGACTCCACGGCCTCTTCCTCAGGTCCAGCCGTTTGCAAGGGCGCTCACGGAACTCGGGGGGCTCTCCAGCATCAGCAGGAGAGGAGGCTGAATGTACAGACTGATGATGAAATGAATAAAGGCGAGTGATCTAAGACAGAAAACGTAAAGCGCAATATGCAGAAATACCGAATTATGAGCGACACGCTATCACAGCCACCGTCTGTGAGCGACGGACAGCCGTTGTGTTAATCTAATGCGTTTTCTCTGCGCCAGAGTATTAAATCAATGAAAGCTTGAACCACCTTCTGTCCGGAAACCCATGCCCTTCACGACACTTTTGTCACGTGGCTTTTTAAGCTCTTGCTGGTCTGGCCGCCATTCGCTGAAGAATCTGTCCGTTGCCTATCTCATGTATCCATCTACCCACTCGTGCATTCACGCACACACGCACTTTTCACAGCTGTCTCCCCCCATGCCCCCCCCCATCTTTCTGTCTCCTCCCCTTCCTGACTTTTCTGGAAACCTTGGAAAGCCGGCAGCTGCTTCCTCCTCCTGAGCCACGTGACTGGCTGTCTGCAGGACACATGACGTCGGCAAACACCTGACCCCAGAACTGCCCCTTCAGCTGCCGTCTCTCACCCTCCAAGAGCGTATCCGTGTCCATGACCCACGTTTGCTGGGATGCCAATCACAGACACTGAATCCAGAGCCACGGGAAACAAGGGGGAAAAAGAATCCCACGTCCAATGTGGGAAAAGAAAGACAAGAAAGAACGCCGATTCAAGTGAGTGTCAGAATCCTGAGTCAGTTGGATGGAAAATGAAAGGATCTTCATTCCCTCACGGTTCTCTACTGCTGAGAAAGACAGAACAAATAGCTCTTAGTGCCAGCAGGAAGTACGTCACACGGGAGGTGACACATCCATCCTCGACTGCAGTGACAAACAGCCCACCCTATCCTTCCTGTAAAGAGGCCTTTTGTCCCCTCCCCTCGCTGTTTTCCACTGTGACTATTAAATTGGTAGGTATTTCACGTTCACTTACTCTCTGGGTTTCTGTGGCTACATGCACTGGGTTTGAAAAAAAAAAAAGTCCTCATTTCCTGCGGAGAAATTATGACCACATTATCCCCACGTGCGTTCGTACACACAGAATATTTCATTTCTAAAGTGACTGCTCCTTGCTCTAAGAAAAATAACAGAGAGCCTCCCCTTCTTTAATGATTCCAACTTTTAAACTTTCGGCTGTACTTTTCCGACACGTCGATGCTACCGGAAGGCACTCTGAGACAGAAGTCAACCTCGGGGGCATCCCTGTGCCACGTCGTCCGCATCCCTGCCCAGTCGCTTCGCGGCACAGGGACGTCCGGAGCTCACAGCGCAGGCCTGAGAACACATTTGGCCTGAACTGAGAAGGACGGATTTAACTGAGTCCGTGGACTTTGCCACGGCCCCCGAAGCCCGCTGACGGACAGTCCCTCGGCATCGTGCACGGACAGGGCGCGGCACTGCAATGCAGAGATCCCGCCTGGTTCCTGTCGCGAGCAGCTGGCGTTCCTCGAAGCCCTGATATCAACGACCTCGCTCCCGGGCGAAATATAATGAACGCAATCACTGCGTCAAGTACAGAGTGCTGCGTGAGAAGCAGAGCTGCGTGAGAGCGAGCTGTGGAAAACCCGGGAACCCTTCACAGGGGGCAGGCCCTCTTAGCTGTGTGTCCAACCGCAGGTGCGCTCAACCTAAGGGCACCTTGTAAACTTAAAAGGACATGGTACATTACTTATTATTCAGTAAGTAATGAATTTACTTATACATTAATTTACTTACAATTTACTTATGGATTAATAAGTACTGTTTAATTAAAAACAATAACCATTAATAAGTAACCATTGGCACTTTGGCATAATATTGGTTAAATCAAAAATAAAGGCTATTTTAAAAAAAATAAAAGTATTCTAATTAAACTATGCTTTTGCATTTGCCAAGGACCAAAAAGAAAATCCACAGATCAGTAGGTCAAAGTTAAAAACCCCGTTCTGTGAATGCGGCAATGCTGACAGCCCTCCAGCACAGAGAGATCAAGCCCCAAGGTGCGGTGAGGTTCCATACGCGGGCTGAAACACAAGTGCATGTTCAAATAGAAGAAGTGCTCATTATGCTTATTTATAGGCAATTATGTGAAAACCAAACGGGGTACCAGATGGTGGAGAATTTTCAGTGCTCCAAAACAAGGGTTTCGGGACCTTGCTCACATTCACCACGTGCCTCCATTTTCTTGAGTGATTTGAGTTTTGCCTGTTATCAATCCGGAAACCCTGGGCCCGACGACTTTCCGTGATGGCTCGAAGTAGACGCTATTGAGTCACAGTCACATTTGCAAATACGCACAGTTTCATTTTCTTCCAAAGTTAGCCACATGCAGATTAGCCCATTTAAAAGTAACAAACTTGCTCTCCTCAGCACATTTTTAAGTAACAGCTAATCAAAGGGTAGACATTCATTTTCTCGGCACAAAAAAACACTTGCTTCATTAAACACTATGTTGACGACTAATATGATAAATTTAAATAACAAATACAGATTTTACGAGCACATTAACTGATAACAAAAGAGGCAAAAGAGCATCCTTTTGAAAAGCAAGCTTGTATCATGTCGATAGTTTTTGTCACATTTACTTGAAAAATCACAAAGGCTGCATAAATTATCATAGTAATACAACTTTAATTTCTGTTATGATGCTGCTTATCACTGTACATATCAAAAGATTAAAAAAATTATGCGCAGCAGATGAAGTGGAAAGATTAGATCAAATAAATGGGTGCTAAATGAGTGAGCAAAGTATTCAAAGAACACGCTTTAATCCCGAGGGAAAAGTTCTGTTAAGACTAGACAAGAGTTACGTAGAATGACTCCTGAGCTTCATGTTGTTGGAGACCTTCCTCTGTTTACCTCCTGCTTCCAGAATACCCCTTTTAGCAAGGTGTTAGCACTTCACATCACCGCACGATTCCAGTGAGAAGTGTGAAAAATGTCACGTGTGTTACCGCAGTGAAATTTCTAGTATGCGAGGCAGCATTCACCAGGTTAGGGAATGAAAATATTTCAAACACAATTCTCCCTTATGAAGAGCATTCTGTTGGCTGTCTCACTGCCACTGGTGGCGCCTGGCAGGAACCACCCCCTGGCTTGCGGAGTTCTGAGATGCCCACACAGGCAGCAGTCAACGTGGGGTGAAATTCTTCTAGAACATTGTGTCATGTCCATAATAATGCATGAAGTTGCTTGCTACCGGCGTCTTCCCCAAGTTCAATGAAGCCAACTTCTCGCTGCATCTAAAGGGACGCCACCTCCAAGTGTGTTCTCCCTGTGGTGCCTCTTATCAGGGAGTGTCGAGCGCAGACTGCTGCAGACTCACCTGCAGAACAAATGCAAGGGGGGACTGATCCACCCCCGTGTTCCTCCACAGACCGTCCCCAGACTCCGCCCTCTGTGGGAGAGCAGGTCCCGACAAACACGCATCTGGAAGCGGTGAGCGCCTCACTGGGGAGCCCAGGGTGGGGACCCGTGGGGACGTCAGACCGAGCTCTGCGATCTGGCGTGCCCACGTGACAGACACCTGCACTGAGTAACTTCTGTGTTAAAAAGCAAGCCCAAACCACTGAAAACAGGGCCGTATAGCAGGAGCCAAGATGGGTTGCGCCTCACCCCTCAGGGTGGAAGCAGCTTCTCCCGCACGAGTCCCTTCTCATAGCAACTGGGAAGTTGAGCTTCCTTTCTTTTAAACACCCAGAGAACTGTCCCTTCATTCACGTTACACTTATCATCTTGAATCTCGTAGTCAAGATTTACATTTCGTAGTTTATAGAAGACAAGAGATCTTTTTTCTGATTCATTTCACATTCCCCACAATGCTTAGCAGCGTGCCTCACTCCCAACAGATGCTCATTAGTTATTTGTTCAATACTCTCCTAAGTAACTCACAATTTCTTCAATACTGAGAGTCCAAAAATCGACATCTGCCATTGCAGCTTTGTCAGCGCGGTCAGATACTAAGGCGTTTTTTAGCTTTTCATGGATAACCCCCATTGAGGGTGTCTTGTCATAAAATGTGAGCAGGTGCCTCTGCTGGCGTGCTTTCCTGATACACCTACAAATAGGACTCATTCTCGGAGATCCCTGCTGTCTGTCCAAGGCAACGGAACCTCAGTATCTACAATTTTTAGATGTTTCACTGGAAAATATACCTTTTTTACTCACAAAGCAGAAATTAACACCATGAAGCACAAGTCAGAGCGTGTGCGTAGAAAGCAGAGAGGGCACTGAAAAACCCCCTGACAAGGGAGTCCCACAGCGTGAAGACCCACATGCCTCACGCGTGTCCCGTCCTCGGGTCACAGAGGAGAAGACGTGCACAGGAGACAGCTCACCCCCTGGTCGCTCTGCCTTGGCCCTGACAGGCTCCAGTTTCCCACGTCAAACGCTTCCCCAGTGCTACCCACCCACCACCGAAGGCAGCGCCAGCCCAGTAGAGGCCCTTAACAAACGTCCACTGATCTGAACAGCCATCCTGAAAGCCAGACAAGATAAGCAGATTAAATTGATTGTAAAACTGCCCGGATGGTATAGCTCAGTGGATTAAGCGCAAGCTGGGAACCAGAGGGTCCCGGTTCGATTCCCAGTCGGGGCACATGCCTGGGTTGAGGGCCATGTGAGAGGCAACCATACATTGCTCTTTCTCCCCTCCCTTCTCCTGTCTCTGAAAATAAATAAAATCTTTTTTAAAAAAAATGATTGTAAACTGATTTTATAACTTCCTTAAACTAACAGATGATTTGTAACAACTGACCCTCCTTCGTATGAAAAGTTCAGACTGAAGGCGATTCATCGGGAACGTGCTAGCTGCTACCACACAGGAGTCCTCTGGAATCGGAGAGGCTGTAACGCAACAGGGTTGCTTGGGGCCCCCGGGAAGTTCAAAAGCACCATCCGTGCGGCAGCCTCCCCCAACCCTCCCCACCTCCACGCCCTGTCGGGACAGGGCCCAGGTGTCGTGTGTGTAAGGACCTGCCCTCGGCTGGGGCGCAGCATCCTCAGATTCAGCCGGAGGTTGGAAAGAAACCTTAGGCCCCAGGCCCACTAGACAATGCCCACGGCCGCAGAGGGGTCCGGGACACGCATAAGTCTCTGTTCTACTCGAGAACAGTGTTTCTCCCTAAAGCGTCCAACAATTCCTTTGAAAAACAGTATTTTTTGAAAATCTGATTTATTAACATTCGTAACCTTTGGGAGATAAAGTAGCAGTTCTGACACCAATCAAAATTTCCCACGGGTACACTTTTTTTTAAGAAAGTCAAATATAATTGGTGGGCCTAAAAGTCCATGTGGTTTTTTTCTGTAAAAAAAAGAATCATTTTTTATGTTCACCAATAACTTCATTCATTTGGATATTTTGAGTCTGTCGGCTCTCCCATGTGGTATAACGTTGATTGTTCTCATTGAATGTCTCGATTTGGTCACTATCAACTTCAGCTGGCCTCCCCGACTGTGGAGCATCGTCCAAAGAGAATCTCTAGCACGAAACTTCGCACACCACTTTGATGCATTCGATCAGTCACAGCACCTTCTCCATACACAAAATTCCACCAATTTTGGTAATTTTTTAAAAATGCACACTCATATGACAGCTGTCATAACACAGTCTAACCAAACTGTTCCTGAATGAAGTTAAAGAACACTAAGCGCTACCAGAGGCATCTTCTGAAAAAACAAACTTTCTGGCCTGTCCAATATGCCTCCTGGGAATACTGGCGTGAACTGTACCTGAGTTCCAGCGGCTGCCCAGCCTCCACGCAGCCTGCTGCATCCACCCTCCGTCCACTCGGGACCGCAGCGCACCGACACCAGTGCTCCCTATTCTCCGGCCAAGGCTGAGCAACTCGCTCTGGTTCCCCTCTCGCTCGGGGCACCACAAAGGAGCCGCCTGATGGGCGTGTCTGGGCAGCTCCGTCCGTCCCCTTTGGAAGTGGCTCAGTGCTTTTCCCGGCCACCGTCACCTAGTCCCCAGAGGCCCGACACAAGAAACAGACGCTCTTGGTAGCTGCTTCTGTCCTGTGCGCTCGTCACAGCCTCTCCTGACCCCCCGCACTGTCACTACATCCCCTGGGCCCTGTGAGCCAGCACAGCATCTTCAGCTGAACTAATTCCTCCTAAAGAGTCACAAGGACCCACGTGTGACGTTTCCAGTGTGTTACACAAGACACGACAGGAAGATAACATTGCTTCATTACATTGAATCGGGATTTTGAGATTCAGCAGGAAAATAGCACTGTTCAAACCCAACAGTAAAATTTTAAATTATGCAATATGTATACAATTAAAATTTAATATGCCTTTTCACCCCTCACATGAGAGTCCATAGGGGAGAAAAGTAACTTGGAGTTTTAACAGGGGCATGGGATTTTGCTGCCCCTGCAAACACTTTATTAACTGTTCTCTGGGTGCTCTTGTTTAAACAGATTCCCACGGCACCACGTGGACTGTCAATCATCCCCCTGATCCTCCAGAACCCGCCCTCCCACCTGGCTCCTCCTCCCCCCCCCTCCCACACACACAGCCCGCTACAGCACAAACTACCCAGGACTGGCACAAAATCGACACAAGGGCACAGACGCCGAGACCCATGCTGCACTTTGTAGGCAGAATATCTCAACCAACAGTGACGGTGTTTGTGGTGTGACACACACTTGTTCACTTGCCAAAGTGAGTCAACCCAGAAAGGGGAGCTGTTGGGTGTATTGAGATCCGGACAACGCTGTAGCTCCAACAGAAGGAAAAGCATCACCGCAGGGTCAGAAAACCAACACAGGAGTGTGGGCCCCATGGTGGGGCCAGGCACTCTCAGCAGCCTGTCCAGTCCAGAGCAAACACAGTCCATTAGGGCAAGAAGAGGGACGTCTCTACGCACCAAGCGGCAGAGAGACCAGTTCTACCCGGAGGGCCTGGTCATCACAC